>JBCAUG010616358.1:0-14176 GCA_038406175.1 Haplosyllis leylae | reverse complement strand
AGACAGATATAATTTATCCTATTTGTCCAAAAATGGTTGTCCCTACTTGTATAAGTGTGAGAAATAGCCACAACTGGGCCACTTAGTCGTCCAAATTAGCAGTTGGGAAGGATGGGAGGTACTCCATCATTCACTGTGTCCACTCGGGGGTCAGAGCTGTGGTCACTCGGTCCTCAGACCTTCCTCTCACAACCAGCTCTACTTCACGCCTGTTAACAGCTTCTTAAAGGCGCAAGAATATCCCAGAGGGTGACACGTACAGAAAATCCATCTGGGTCTCCCTTATTTGAAATGAAACCGTTGGGTAGCATAATTACAACTTCTAGTTCACAGCGAAACTTCTTCCCGAAAGACTTCGAATGCCTAGACTTTTTATGGTAGCTTTAAAATGAATTTTTTGTGGGCACAAAATCCTGAAACATTTTTAGAAATTATAATATCATATATTCTTTGATGTTTTATTTAACAGCATGCTATCTACGTGGAAAATGACTGTGTTATTACTTATTGACCATCGGCAATGTCATTGAATATTTCAATCCAACAATAGCTCGCATCTTTCTGCTCATTAAGTTTGAGTCAATGAAGAATGAAATTTACACAAATTTAGCAGTCCATTGATTTGGGTGCACACCAGATTAGTCATTAGTCCCTGTAGGGGTCTGCGTAATGGGATGTCCAATAATAACCATCCATTCTTATAGTACTCCTCATAACCATATCAACTGCCCACCAAATGGTCCCTTAACAAATATATAGGTCACATGGAATGTTCCTTTGGCCATTAAAACTACTTGCGTAATTTTCTGCCATGATACAGTTTTACCACAAGACTGGCCAGCAGCAAATATGTGATCTAATGTGAACAATTTAATCAGGGTACTGTATCTGCCAAGGATCTGTAGAAATGACGAAACGGGGGAATGATGACGTCTGTGATAGAAACATTTGCATTCCTTTCACCAGTTTGCTCATTCTTGCTTCCGAAAGAATTCAGTAAAATCATTGTACGCGGGGTCCAAAGCTATCACGTATTCTATATGATATTGTAGTATTAGAAGTCTACTTCCCTGACAGACTGGTACCAGTACCAATGAGTGAACTATCTGCTTATTCTTTCGCATTTCTGGTTGTAGTGATCTTCCGGATGAACAAGAGGACGTGTGTGAACCTCTGGACACCATCACAGTGTGCCAGGCACTGAATGACTCCGAGGTGCTTTGCCAACCCTCGGGATGGGCCGGTGAAGCAATCCAGGACGCCATCAACGCGACCATGTACGCCATGAGGACGCTCGACAAAACGCTTCACTTCCAAGTGAACCCGGAGCCCTACTACAACACAAGACTCAACGCCACCAGAATGGCTTATCGTTCACGTCACAAGGTCAACGAGGAATTTGCCGATAGGACGATATATTTCCACACAGTCATAGGAATACTTAAGAAAATAGTTCCTATCGCAGTATTGCTGTTAGTTTACGTTGCCTATGTCCATGTCAAGAACTATGTTTCTAAGGACACTTATGACAATGTGTATGTAACAAATCAGTTCAAGACGTTAGATCAGAAACGTTGCGAGGTGGCTGGGGAGAGCTTACTACCTCTGAAGAAATACGAACGTAATTATCTGATAGATACGACCATCTCTGAATTGTCTATACCCGAGGATGGACTGTACAGAATAGGACTATGTGTTTTACTTCTGCATCTTCTTGTCTCGTTCACGTGCTATTTGTTTGACTACATATTGTTCTGGATTCTGGCTATGGTACAGAAGCACGCGGACCCGAGGTACGACTACACCGGCAAGGACAGTCTGCAGCTCGTTATCACCGGCGATGGTGTCATCACTGATCTGCTCCACGTTTTCCTCAAGGGCTTCCACCCCGCCAACCTGTTCGGCTATACCCTGGACATGCACTACTGTCTGCCCAATCCATCACCTCCATCTATCCTCCTACTCCTGGTTATTTTCCTTCTGTATTTCATCCTGATCCTTACTATTCTTCTGAAGGCTTACATCCTAAGATTTAGGAATCGCGTCACTGCCTACGTCTACCCGGATCGAGAGAAAGCTCGCATTGTGCATCTCTACAACGTGGTTCTCAACCATCGCTACAGGATGCCGCGAATACTCATCCAGAAGGCCAAGGTCAACTTCCGAGAGAAAGAGATGCGCGAACAAATCAGCGTTTGCCACAAGATGGCCGCCAAGGTGGCATCATGTCGCATCTTCCTGTACAAGCAGGCTCACTGTCTGGTGTGCGGCTCTGTCGAGGATCAGACCTTTCGAGATTGTCAGACCGAGCGCTGCCAGGGTGTGTACTGCGGCGAGTGCTACGACGACATCAATCGAGTGTGCCCAATTTGCCATCTCGCTTCCGAATACAGCGATGAGGAAGAATACGAAGACCTCGAGGACGATTTACAACCTTACTGCAGATCCAGCAAGATATATGTATGACCTTCAAATGACCTTGACATCACGGGATGAAGGTGAAGTATTGATGCAAACAAAACCGTTATTGCTACATAAGTTATTAAGAATAATCAAGTGCTCCAGGCCAAACGTCAAAACTGCGACGGAATCCAGAGTTTGGAAGCAAAGATGTTTCCAATATTCTTGAACACTCGAGGATTGGGGCATGCCTTTGAGGGATCGCACGAGACGTGTTCAGCTGGAATTCTGAACGAACTTATGAATGAGCATTTTTGACCACAAAAAAAAGATGTATCAAGAACAGAGGAAAGAATCAAATTCAAAATATATCATCTGAACAATAAGTGAAAACACCGGGATTGAACTACAAACTAAACCATTAACAAAGTACAAATCACCAAACCCAACCCAAACAAAATGTTATTCTGTAACCCATAAATACATTTTTCGCAATATTCAATGTTAGAGAAATATTTCAACAATAGGCCTACGTGTGATTAGGTGTACAAATCGTGAAACATTTAATCCTGCCACACAGATATTGGAGTTAACCAGAAGCAATGGATACAATGTTTTCAAGTAAAAAGCTACAGTGCATACATAATCGGAAGTTATTTTGTACAGACATAAAAAGCTTACATAATTTAACAAATGTGGTTATTAAAATAGACACAAATGCCAATATATCTGTAAATCTGAAGTATTTGCTTTTCTAAATGTTAAAAAGTGATACCTATACTATGGTGATGAAAATGTTGTGAGCAGATGTTCAACTTCACAAAGCTAACAATCTTAGTTAAACACAATTGCAAACTGCTACACATGTTAAAGTCTGATGGAAACCATTCATATCACAAGTGCAAAATATGTAGATTTGTAAATATTTGTACATAATCTCATGTTGCTTTCAATTTGCTGTAAATAGCTTTGAATCGTGACTTTATTCACGAAGAACCAAACAGTTGACATGAGTTTGAACAGTGTCATAATTTTATCGAAATACTGCAGATTCTAGCCTGTTCTATCAAAGCCATAAAAACTTCCAATTCTTAACAACACCTTCGAGACGAATGAAGAAAAGACTTTATCAATTTTTCAGTAATCTTTCGGGAACAAAGTGAAACATTGAAAAGTGTTTGTCGCTTATGTATTTATCAACCATTTGTTTGTTAATGTATATTTATTGTCAATAAAGTTGTGATGTGAAATTTTAGTCTGGGTTGTAGATGATGCCAAACGCACCTGAGCCCGGAAGTATTTGTCCTGACACCCAACAATGGAAAACTTAAGTTTTATTCACCAATTCACCTCTTATTCCGAACGACATTGTAGCTAACAACTTGATACTTCAGGAAGATGAGTGAGAAAACTCATCTCCATCAATATCAAACTGATATTCAATCAATGGCCTATTTCTATCAATCTACTGCATCCACATTGCGTATTGACTAGATGACTAAAAGATGAAACGCCTTTTAAAATTTGCGCAATTACCTGTCAACGAAATCTTGCTGAACTTTGTGAAGAGAACGAAAACAGATGCAATCGTTCTCCAGGACCTAAAAGAGACCAATCCCCACTTAACCACATAAAGTTAAGAAAGTGCTTCTACTTCTGACAGTAAGATTTGTTTCCTGTCCAGAGCCATCCATTTCTTTTTTAAAAGTTTCGTCCAATAAAATCCGAATCTTGTGGTTTGGTTGTTGTATGCATGAGACGAGCAGAGACCAGGGTAAGACTGGACCCAAGAGTATCAAGTCTATTTCAAACCCATTATAGGTCTGCAAATTGTTTCTACAAGAATTCGAATATCAGAGGTAAAAAGACCAGATCAAGACGAAGTTACATTTCCACAAACCAAATAATAGGCTTTTTCGAGACAAATCCAGTAGATACTAAATTACTACATTATTGGGTTTCATTCTCACAATTTACAAACAACTAAAATATAAATCAGTGCCATTCACCGTAGCCTTACTAATTTGGGCCCTCCTTCCAGAAGGTTTCCACAACAAATTCTTTTATTCGAATGGCAAAATATTCGCGTCAAACTTTCAAAGTTTACACCTGCAACACTTGTCACATTTCCTGACGAAATATTGCGGTATATTCAGCAAATTTTATATGCAGTTTTTCATTTAGTAATTTGCCATTTGCCTTCACAAATCCCAAAACAAAATCTTCTTTCAGTACATCGTTTCTGACCCACGGAACCTTAAATTTAAATGCTCTTTTCCAATAGTTTTGAAATATGTTATTGCAACTGAATGATACTGAAAATTCCATCATTAGTCTTGATGAGAGCTCATATTTCTTTGACAGTGTCTGCTATTTTTGACTTTGCAAAAAGTTCGGTACATACGGGAAATAACTAATTTCTTAAGACTAAAAATTACCGATAAGAAAAACTAGATGGTTGTAATGGGAATTCCTGGGCAAACTGTACCAATCGAAGATGAGTTACAAAGACAGAAGTTGAGGTTACACTCTGTTACAACTAATCAATACCTCGGGCTTCATTAGTTCGCTCCAATACACTCAAAATTACAGAGATGGTTTGCATGACCGGAATAGATAACCCAGCACCGTTTGCTGCTAATTTAGTTCGTGAGAAAAGCAACTTCGTAAAGAATAGAAAAACCTAATGATCCCTTGCAGCTAGTATACTTGTTGTTCCTGCCTTCATAACTTAGTGACCACAATAACATTTCCCTCCTTAAATTCTTCTGAATGTTCGTCGACTCTAAGACTGATTGTGTAGTTGACAATATATTGTCCCACGACACACAAATTTAAGATAACTATCAACCTGGTCTGTTTTTACATCTATACAAAACAAAAGCCTTACACCATAATTACTAACCCGCGAAAGAAAAAATATAATTATAATGCTAATGTTGCCGGGTTTTTTTCCAAAAAAATCAATACACTATCATGCTCAGTGATAGTGTGATCATTACATCGTCTATTTAATTTAAACAATACGGCAATGCCAAAGTACACGTTATAAAAAGTGTTAAACTCTGAAAGTGCACTACAATTCTAAAGCATTGAACTGCAAAGCTGCTCTCTGGTGTTTACTTCAGTGTTTCTATGATCTATTTAGAACAAGCGAATTCAGAGTTCATCTTCACTGTTATTTCCACAAATGTCATCACACACGACGCATAAGCCATTTACTGAGTGTTCACAACAAACCAGCTAAACATATATTGATGCACAAAATATCGAACCAACCACGACTTTTTAATAAAAGTGTACTGACTATTAAAAGTTTTGAACAAAATAACTCTTTTCCACAGAAACTAAACTTTAGGAGAATCTGCATTGGAGAAACTACAGCTGCATTTCGCAAATATTTTAAACATCAACGACATATAACATCAAGGATCCCTGTTTTGAGCGGAACAAAAATATTGCAAAGGCATTTTCAGAGTGTGAAATTTAAATGCGTTTTTATGTGGAGGAAGGGTGATGAAATCTTTAGTTTAATCTTGAAAGACTTAATTAACATGATGTAACAATACTATTGTTATGACAGAATGAAGATGAGACCCCATTATTATTTTTTCTTAAATTAAATGTGGCATATTTGCAAGCATTGACCTGTTAATTTATGACTATTAACGTCGCAAAAATACCCGAAACTCGCACTGAAATCGATTAATTTCTCAATCTTGAGATGAAGAAATTTTATTTAAATACTGCTTTAAATGATAAAAATATTAATATTTCAGACAAATTCAAGAAATCAATTTTCTTCTTGTTTATATCTTCAGATAAAATCATTCGCTTAGGCTGCTTGCTAGTTTTCATGGTTCAATGACCCTTCATTGGAATGTATCGTAGCTGAACAGTTCAGAGCAGTTAGTGTTCAATGAGATGTGGAGGCTCACGTTTTGTAAATGACCATTTGCCTCTGTGCTCAAACTTGCAAAGAATTTCCTCAAATTCTGAGCAGAAAATTTCACACTCTGCATAGAATAACAGTAACTTACCTTCTTCCTTGTGAGACTGTTGTACAACTTCAGTCCCGTCACATAGTCTCCCCCTGGTGGGTTCCAGGCGGGTTGCATGCGTTTTCCTCCTTTTTCTGAAAAAAAATCGACCCCATTTCACTTCTGTTACAAGCGAAAGCCAAAAAAAGACCACAGAACAATAAAAACAGATCAAAGAATAAGCTACAAACATTTTCGCTTTCTCGTTCAGTGTGAACGGGCCTCAACACCGGTGCCTATTAGACTAATACAATAGAACCTCCGAATAAAATGTTGCCATTTTGGCTTTCATCTATACCGACCTTAGTGATACTTAGACGAATGAAAACTTTCAAAATTCAGTGTGTGAGTGTGTAACCTAACCAACAACTTTATCCCTTCTGCTGTTTGTTTACAGCTGTTATATTAGCTTGCATGAAAGGTACCTCTATTATCGCTCAGCATATTCCGGGAAGAAAGACTGTTGCTTCACGGGTATGTATATTATGCCATCAGATAGCGTTCGAAAGTATAGGAATGTATTACAAAGAACGATTTTATGATATCTACAACATCATAATTAATCAGTTAACCATTAAAATTGTTGAAAAATTGCAAACCTTGTGTCTCAGTCATGTTGGCAGGTTGATGAAATCGTCAGCAACTTATACTCTCTAACCATATTTATAGCTAAAAATAGGTCATAAACATGATATATTCTGTAAGTTCTTCATCTTTTCATATCTAATAATAAATATTTTAACATAAACAGACATATTCAGTTCTTCTTTTCATTTATAAAAGTTATTCTTGTATGCTTTAAGACTACTTAGCCTCTGTTTGACATTGGCAGCCCGAAGAGAAAACATGAGTGTACCGGCTTTCATAGATTTGCAGGAAAATGAGCAGGTTGGCCGATATATCACTTAAAACAGACTTCTTGGCATTTGACACGAGCACACCAAGATGCTGGGATGAACTGCGCTACATGATTTTTAACCGAAGTTGAGAAAAATGAGGAAATAGAGCAGTTTTTTTTTTGTCACCATCTGGACGATCTAGATCTAACATGATGTTTCGCAAAAACGTGGTCACGGTTGTTTAACTTATCAGCATTCGTTGCCACGGCAATTTGGATATTTATTTTTCTAGAAAGTGAAACATGCAGTTAATTTGCCTAAAATATTAAAACGTCATTGGGAAGGGCTTTTTAACTTTTGCCAAGTTTTAGTAATTTGTACCATGCATTTGAGCTGATAAACTGGGAAATGGAATGAGGTTATTGTGATTGTAGTTTAGATAGAATTGCTACAGGATTAATGACTTGAGAATCTGTCATAGTCCTTGCTAGTTGTCATTATGACTGGTAAGTCTTCGGGTTGATGTATGAAATGGGCCTTGCATGTTCAGAGTACATTTGACATTTGTCATTATGCGACTGCCAGATGGGTTTGTTACAAATCTGGGAATACTCATATTCAGTTCCCAAAAGGTTCAGTACGGAGGATTATTTTTCAAAATAACAAACGACCACAAATAAATAGATGATCGACAGAAATGCTTTTCTTTGAGACCAAGTTCGTGTGTGCTGGAGTTTAACATGGGGACCTTGAACGTTTTCCTTTCAATACAAAAGAGACATATTGTATTGGAAAGTTTTAGATTTTAAATCAGACAAAAACTCTGCATTTGCTCTTTTAGGTGGCGGAGCTCCGAAGCTATCTAAAATCAAAAGGAGCAGAAATTTCAGAGGAGAACTCTGCTGATGGACTAATAACAGATTTGGCAAAAGTGATCGAAGCATCGGAGATTATCTTCAAGGAAAATGTTCCAGAAGCAGGTAATATGGACGTTAAAATCTTCTGACGAATTCGCCGGAATATATTCATTCTGGATGTACTTTCTGTATCATGAAACTGTCGTCAAAATACATGTAATGCACCGTAGTGTAGTGTTAGATATGTATTGCCATCAAAGCGAACACAAATAAAACATCTGATCTCATTTCCAGAGGTGGAAGCCGTAATTAACAGTATAATCTCGCTGATACTAATCGTGCCGTTGGACAATAATGAGGGTCTTGTCACCGCTTTGTGCGAGAAGCTGTCCAAGACACAACCAGGAGACAAGCGAAATGCTGCTCGTCTTCGTCTCCACAATAGTCTATTCCATGGTAAAATTACATTTCGCTTTTTGCGCAAGAAAGTAATGATCAGCACATGTATTTAGCAATAGGTGTCTTTCAATATGTTTTGGCTGAAAGATGTTTGTAAAGTTAACCGGTGGCTTCAGTGAAACTCTCTTCGGCCACTTCCACTTTACGATCAAATAAATGTCTTTTGAAGGTAATCATTGTTGCTGAAAGGACGTTTTGCTGATGTTGGAGATTTACAATAAACAGCTGAATTAATTGTTTTAATTTTTCATGGCAGGTATAGACGAACGATCAACCCACCGGTTTATAGTGTACACGTCTATGCTCAGATTGGCAGGTCAAGTGGATCTGATGAATCTAGTTAATCCTGAACTTGATGATGTAAGTGAAGAATCATGGCGTAACAAAGAAAAACAATCTTTTTTCAAAAAAGATCCCGCAGCAAGTATCAGAATTTCTGGGCTCGGTTTGTTGCAAAACTTGTGTATTTGCAGATAAAACGATGGGTGTCGAATTGGGACCTCAGTATACCAAAATACCAGCAGTTACTGAAGATTTTATACGAAGCTTTAGATAACACGAAACAAAGGTAAGGTCATCTGCCATTTGTATCGCTTTGTAGGTTCATGTTTACTTACATAATTTTGAAGGGAAAGGATGGTGCAGTTAGTTTTACTGACCCGTGTCTCTCACTCCCTCCCCCCTCCCCCCCACCCCAGGTAGCTGGGGGACCTGTCCTGCACCTCCCCTCAGCCAGGTGGGTAGCTAATCTGCCATGCTCCTTTCCCCTAACCAAGTAGGAGCGGAAGGAAGATGGACGGGAGACCGTAGTCGGTATGCCTCATAATATTTATGCGAGGTCTTTCTAGTTTTATGCCACATTACCTGTCATTTTGATCCTTTTCAGTGAGAAGGCTACAAAAGTAATAATAGAGTTGTTGAGTACGTACACAGAGGACAATGCATCACAGGCCAGAGACGATGCTCACAAGTAAGTTGGAATGAACCTTCGTCATCAACTGGCCTATAGTTGTTGGCTTATTTCGAATTGCGAAGAAATGGCGTGTTTGCTAAATTGACACGGGGAGACGAGTATTTGTTACCGAAAACCCTAGTTGAAGCAACTATTTTTAAAATTCAACATGGCGTGTTGCAGGTGCATAGTGACATGCCTGGGAGATCCAAACACATTCATCCTGGACCATCTTCTTACTCTGAAACCCGTGAAGTTCTTAGAGGGAGAATTAATACACGATGTAAGTGAAGAAGCAATGTCCTTCCTTCTTGATAAGAGAAATCAAGTTCAAAATTGACAAATATTTATCAAGTTCAAATATTTCATAGTACATATTTTTCTGTGTTGACAACTGCACAACAGCTTGAATTGTTTCTTTAAGTTCGATTACATTTTGGTGTATATTATTATAATTTTTAATTTCATAGTTGTTGACAATATTTGTGTCCGGAAAACTGGAGCAGTATGAAGACTTTTACAACCGGCACAAGGATTTTGTCACATCAATAGGTAAGAGTCTTAACTGTGTTTTCAAGTTAACGGGAGAGTCACTTTCTTATCTTTTCCCAGTAGATATTCAGAGCTCATGAAGAAGAGCACATGTATTTTCACAAATTTTCTTTCGCAGATTGTGAATTGTTCAATCACAAACAGTAGCATTTTTTTCGCTCAAGAAGTAAATTGTACTTAGTCCAGAACCCTAATTGTCTTTGGCTTTGTCACTGACCATGAAAATGTAATGAATTTGTCTCGCTGATACCCGTACAGCAGGCGAGATTCTTTAGGTTCCATTGTATTTCGAGATTAAGACTTGTGTTGTATTAACCAGGTCTGTCGCACGAACAAAACCTGCACAAGATGCGGATTCTCACTCTGATGCAGATGGCAGAAACTCGGGCTGAAATCGATTTCGATACTATCCAGCAGGAAATGAGGCTCGGTGCCGATGATGTTGAGGCCTTTATTATCGACGGTAGGTGTTCTAATAGGCTAATCGCGGAGCAGAATGTGTGAATAGAAAGATATGTGACTGGAAAGAGATTGTGTGAATGACACTGATGATTCCTATGACTGTAACGTAGTTCGTCTGATAGCAATCGGTCATTCTGTATTTTGGAAAATAAAGTAAAATCTCTCGCTCCTGATAAGTCCCTGGCAGGAATTTTATGGTCATACAAAAATTGTGATTATTCTGAGAAATAGTCAATTTCATCCGTCTGAACGAGAAAGCATTTCATATGTTACCAATTTCCTTTGACGGTGGTGTAAGATGACCATCCAACGGAGTGATACCAATAACGGAGTTTCCTCTTTGGAAAACTGGTAGAAAGTTATCAGATCTGTTTCATAACAACTTTATAAATAATAAAAAATACCTAGAAATTTACCAAAACAAGAACGTCCTCCTGCGTAACGCAAGAGGCATACCACCTGCTGCGTAGCAAGTGCTCGCCCTGCTGTCCCATCCTGGGGTGGAGGGGGAAGGGAGGGGTGCCCTGACCTGGGCCTGGCTGGGGAGCGGGATGGGTCCCCCCTGGACTGACAAACAAACTGAAACTATTACCTTCCCCCATCCTTCGGATGCGGGCGGTAAAAACAAATTGTTACAGCAATTTTGTCACTCCGGGAAAGTGAGAATCCTGACACGTCTGTTGCCGAAGTTAAACCAGGGATGGCGTTTAAGTTGTAAAAGTCTGGGTTAGTGGAGGACAGCTTTTGGTGCCCACATAGGATGCAGTTTCAGAAATATCATCACTGAGTAGCTTTCTGCACTCTTTGTGTAGTTATCTTTGCTACTGGTCAGTCAAGGCTACTGTAATATTAAACTGGGTCGCTCGGAATTACAAGTCAATGGACCTACGGTGTGGTTCCAACTTCATCCCTGGTCCGTTGAAGACAAGATTGTATGAGCTTAAAATGAAATAGGAAATTTGGCAGTGTTGCTGTAGGTTTATGTGTACATTGTTATTGTTATATGTTTAGTTGTGAGGACGAAGGCGATGAGGGCAAAGATGGACCAGATGCAGCGTAAGGTGATCGTGTCGTCCACCACGCATCGCACGTTCGGCAAACAACAGTGGCAGTTACTGAAGGAACAGCTGGAAACATGGCAACAAAACTTAAACGTCATCATGGGCAGCTTAGAAACCGTTGCTACCGCTAGTTTGAGACCACAACCTCAGCCGCCAACACTTTAGACCAATCCTCAGCTACACGTTATTCATTCGAACTCTCGATAGTTAAAATACGTACAAAGCAACAATGTTTTCCTTCTTGGCTAGCCATTTACAACCGAAGTACGTGTTTGTCAACGCGTATTGGTACAACAAGAGTTACGAGAAATGTACGTCAGTGGTGAATTATTTCATAATGAATACAAGTTTATTATGTATCAAATACAAGCATGTAAGATTAAAATGCCCTTTACACAAAAAGGCATTTATTAAAATTATGTATAGAGAATCACATCTCTTGAGTCTTTTTTCCGTTGTTGCCGTATGGAATGAACGAGTCGATTTACATAAAACGTAAAGATATTAAAAGAAGCCTCGTAATTTATTACACTGAGTCCCGCTTACGAGTTAGGTTACAATGAGTACCGGGCTCTAACGAGCAATTTTTTCCCCCAGAAAAAATCACTTGATTGAGATCAATGTTTAAAAAGCCCAGTTACAACGAGTACCGCTTATAACGAGTACGCTTTTGTGAATTAAATTACTGGTTGTAAGCGGGACTTAGTGTATGTATATTTTCCTTTTCGGTTTTCCACATGAGGTTCCCCAAACAGGGTTACAATTAATGATGTGACCCTCACCCGTCAGGTGTTATAAATGAGAAGCACATCACATTACCTAGCGCACATCACATCACCTAGCATCCAATTACATCATTATGGTCGCAAAACTAGTGTTCGGCGTGATGTCCCCTCCATAAAGGTCAAACAGCTGATTAAACTTGTCTCATTAATACCGTGCAAGTAAACGTGGTTTATAAAGCCTACGTAAGTATTTAAATCCCACTGATTGGTTACTATTTTATAATTTTTTAGAAACAAAAAATACTGAATTTGCCACTGCTACCATTGAAGGCATGAAATAGCTCGAAACCTGCTGATCAAATCGCAGGATGAGCAATTCCCCAGTCAACAACACGTAGCAGGTAATTCAACTCTACTAAATAAACAAGTGGGGACCAAGACTTCAATATTAAAACAAATTCTTGACTAAGTTGCATTGTTTTACATCTCAGGCCATGAGGAAAATATCAGGCAGTTAAAGTTTCACCAGGTGGCTCGTTGGGCGCGAGGCCTCACACCCATGCAGTTTGAGCTTTTTTTGCTCCCCACAACCTCTTGGTGCAAAAAGTTTGGTTATGACATATAGTGTTGAGGTGTCCCCACCACCTGCAAGTACAATCCCCACCCTATCTGTATTCACAGAGCTGCAAAAGGCCTTCGTAGGTCCCCACCAGGGGCCCAAAATTTTGGGGCAAAAACAGTCAATCAACCACTAAGGTGACTCTAAGGAGCCACCAATGAAGTTTCTCCTCTTGTGACACTCATTGAGTACACCAAGTTCACACTTGATCGCGTTTCTCAGTGCGCAATCATGCATGACCAAAATGACAGCACAAAAGGCCAGGTTTATCTGGGTTACTTGTTGATATCAGTGCGAAACTGCTAAGAAATAATGGATTTACGTTTGTACCAATCTTAGTGGGTTTAGAGGAGAAAGATGTGCAAATACCTAATTTCAAGTAAGATTTTTTATAGTATCGAATTGGTGCAATCTAATGTAAAGCTTTTGTGAAAGTCTGAATCACGATGAAAGTGGGTCAGGATGTGTACACCTTGAGTATTGTTTCAGTCATGTATGAAATACCCCATTCGATTTGCGACGGCAAAAGAAATAACTTCAGTCCGTCTCTGGTAAATTGCAATCGACAGCTTCCAACAGAAATTTCTCGTGGGCGGCGCTTTCCCCAGGTTTGGTGGGCAGCAACCTACCCAGCGTTTTGCTAATTTCCTGAATTTATTTTATTTCTCAATGAGAGCACCACCTTAAAAGCTTGAGAAAGTGGTTGAACAATTTAGGTATTGACCTATGCCTTTAAAAAATACCAAAATTTAATTGCAACTTCTTTTGGAGTGGAGGAGCATACAAATTTATTGATACTAGTCACGCCCCACCAAAAGCGAATCAGCACAAAACGTGACAGATAGATGGATTCTAAGCAACTGCTTTTTTTTGTTAAAAATTTTTTTTTACGAAAAACCGGTGGGGGGGGGGGGGGGGATTCAGAATTCAAAATTCATCCAATTTTTACAATATTTTAACTAAATATGTTTCAGGAGATTGTAAGCAACTGAGGATATCTATCTTTATTTTTGCGAAAAATTGCCCAAAATAATATGGTTGGTATCCCCACCTTTGCGGTTGGCGCGCCCTCCTCTGAGAAATCCTGGATTCGTCACCGCTTTTGTCTTAATTTTCAGAATGTGCAAGAAGTTTCAGTGGTTGCAGCGGCAGATTCCGTGAATTAGCGCTTGATCGAATTTTTTCAGATTTAATGTAATAGCGCGTACGG
>JBCAUG010616248.1:0-12239 GCA_038406175.1 Haplosyllis leylae | reverse complement strand
GGGCCCCCCCCCCTGGGGCGGGACTTTGTTTTGGTACCACCCCCCCCCCCCCCCCCCCCGCTGGACCTGGCAATTCCTCAATTCTTATTCCTTGTTATCTATTGGTCACTATCAACAGTCCGTATCCCCAAGGTGATGCAGGGACCGCTTGACAAAGTACCCCTTGGTACGCCTCTGCATGATTGATTGATTGAGCAGCTTTTACGTAACTTTGCAAACAGCTTCAAGTGTCCAGGTGTCGATGGACATTCCAGATACTGGCCTGGAATACCTGGCGCAAAGGTCAAGGGTTGTCGTCACGTTCGAACCAAATATTGCAAGTTTAAAAATGACTAATGTAGAAATAAAACCAAATGTAATCAGTCGAACTGATTTTTAAATTTTACGATTGTTCAGAAAAAGGACAAAATTTGGCACATTTTGCATGATAGCAATTGAGCATGTCTGTGATGAGATGCAGAAATTTACAAGGGAGAAAACGATCAAAATGCAATAAAATAGTGGAGACTTTGATAACCCATTCAGTTTTAAAGCAGAATCAAGATGATACGTGCAAAAACACTGGAAGGTTGAAAGTTACCAGAAGAAGGGATGTTTGAATAGTGAATCTGGGAGGTGCCCAGCATTCCATAGAAGTAGATCATAAAATGAACAAAGGCCAAAATATATAGTTAACCTACTGAATGCCAAATGATTTTTATCTAAATTGGTGCAGCACAAGAAGTGAACCTGCGAGTAGCTGGTGGAATATGATGGCGATGTGGTCACTCTGCACGAGACTATCAGGAGGCATCTGCTTAGTAAGATATTAAATGCTGGAGTGAATAAAGATTTGTGAGAGAAAGCCTAAGTTAAACTTGATATAATAAATGTTTGTTGATCCACAAGTTGTTTTTTAGACCCAATCCTAACACACCTGGCTGCTTTCAGAAACGCTTCAGCACACTTCTCTTTTATTTACAGCAGATGTACTGAAGGTAACTTACAGCTGTAAAAAATTGATTTTACAGGAGACAGTGGCAAGCTATGATAAAACTACAACTACTTTCAGGAACATTGCTAAGTTCCTCAGGTTTGTGGGGCCATCCTGTGATATTACGTAAACAGAAACCTTGAAATAACTTGGGGTTAGATGTGATGATTCTGGACCTTTTGATGTTATCTAGAGTGTTTCCTAAGCAAACTGGTTACTTTAGCAATGCAAATAGACAGGATAGCTCACCTGAACTTGTCTTCTTTGATGTTGCTTTCTCTGCAGGGTACGAATGATATCCAGTTCTACAGAGCCAGCCGGGTCTTGAAACCGAGTTAATCCAATCAGGAACACCAGAATTTGCTTAAAGACATTGGATCAGATACTAAAAAAGATGCATGGTTTACTTGATTCAACTTCATAATGGGATCATCCAATTGGGTGACATCACAGTTGCTGCATATGCACTGGGTCTGATGTGGATGAAGGAGCATTGCAAGTTAGCAAACATGTTAGTATTTGCCTTATCAGGGAGTAAAGAGACAACCTGTCAGGGCTACAATCAGTTGCAATGGTAAGAAACAACACTGGAGCTGATTGATGTGATGTACTAACCTGAGGAGCAAAGGATTAAGGAGTGAGCACTTCCACACTAACCATACAAAAACCCAAAAACAATGGAGAACAGCAGAAGCCTTACAATAGAATGACATACAAGTACTATAATGCACAAAGGAGTCATCAATGAGTGAATAATTTTCAGAGGCTACTAACTTAGCACTTTACATGAAATTGATACACTGTAAGTTAAATTGATAGAAAATGCACAGCTTGAATGCAAAGGAGTGAGTCTTTTTTGTGAGTGAAAATAGGGAGGGATCCAAATTGAGCATTTTGATACACTTCAAACTAAATTGATACAAATTGCACAGATTGAATACAAAAGAGAGTCTTTCTCCATGATTGAAAGTGACCAAAAATGCACAGATTGAGCATATGTTAGCAATTCCCATAGTTTCAGGTGTGGGTGTAGCTCCTGTGGTACCTGAGACGTTTCTTCTAATAATTTGCAGTACTTGATAGTCTAGTAGTTACCCTAGTGGTCCTGTAGTTTGGTAGGAGCCTTGTCATTTGTAGGAGTAACCTCAGTATCAAGGACCAAAAGAATAAGTTACTGAGCCCTTCCTACAGCTTATGCAGTAAAACCTGTACTTAGCACATTTTGACTGAGCAAAGGCAAATTTGAGCAGAATTGGACCAATGGGACCAATATTGATAAAATTAGCCAATGAGGAATGAGTATGAATGTTACTGTGATTGGCTAAATCATGAAGGAGTGGGGTGAACATGTGATCAAAGGGATTCCATTGGTTAAGGATCCTAGCAAAGGGATTAGGAGCATGGTCAGTACTAATCAGAAAAGACTACTACATAAGAACAGTGACTGTTCATTGTCATGTCATAAACCAGCACATTTCAGATAAATAACTGCTCCTGTGAGGAGTAGAACCTAACATTCCACTACTTGTCACACAAGCAGCATCCATCCAGTTGAGGAAGCATTCAAACCAAATAAACACAGGTGATGAAGTATTCAAACCAAATAAACACAGGTGATGAAAGACTTTAATCTGGTTTTAAATACAGGACAGTGTTATAACAGGGATATCAGTATCCCCATATACCGTAATGGACTAGTGACTACAAGTTTTAAAACAAATGACTGCAAGAACAATGTTCCGAGTTATCTCTGGGTGTAACATGCAAACCTGGTCCAAATTACTAACAGGGAAGGTTGTTATTTGATACTCTTTGTACTCGTACTCGTGTTGTGATCTGTTGTACATCTCGGATCAATGTGTCATAAAATACAAATATGCTATAAATTATTACGCACTGTTATCGAACAATTGAAAACGAGCTTCTGTGCGATGTGTTACGATCATTAAACCTGTAGCATATTGTAGTTATGGCACTTTTATGAAGAAAACAGGTTTTAATGAGCAAAAAAGATGCATGACATGTACAGTAGTAGATAACGGATCATGCGTTCTCGTAAACGCCAACGATGATCCATGATATAGACTGATTTAACTAAAAAATTTAATGATACAGATATGTATTTTATGTCACGATAAGAATTACTAGCAACAAATAGCCAATGCAAAAAGTACGTTCACTTCAATAATCATCATCAATTATCAGATGATGACAGATCTGAACCATACGAACAGTAACTATATTTTAGTTTCAGGACAATCTTGAAGGCTTGCGATTTGTAACGAAATAGTTAGCCTTTTACTTGTGGAATTAGTAAAGCCACCGTCACCATTGTATTTTCACATTAAAACCTTTCAGCCAGTTTTGGCGTGCTTAAAGGCCAGTTGGATAATTTGTCTGGAACAACAGAACATTTCATGAAGTAAAATGAGATAGGCTATTTGCTGGGCCCATCCATTTAAGGTGCTTATTTGCACATAAAATTCACAGATACGGATATTTTATTGCCTCTTGTATTACACATTAAGGCCAATGGGTTACACTTTCTCATTCAAAGTGTACAACATGTAAGGACATGGGCAATAAACTTATCTATGGTGCGGATCACAACCAAACATAAAACACCAGCAGTCGATATGGTTTTAAACTGTAAATTATAGGTAGTGGGCACGCTTCGAATCGGAAAATGTACGAAAAGATTGATTTTTTTATTGGGTTCGTCAAAATAGAATCAAATAAATTTCCAGAACTGAAATCGCATTCACACTGAAACAGAAGAACACCATGGAGAATTTGCACCATGTCCAGCCAGACTAAAGTGCCTGTAAACCTCCAAAAACAAGTAAAAATATTTCCCTTGAGACTTGAAGGAAAGCTTCCTAACCTTTACCAGACAACTGTTTAGGTCACATAAAAGCAGCACTACTCCTTTTGAAAAATCGTCACCGGAGGAGATGTTTTACAATGAAGGAACCAACATCTTTGTTTTCATTTCTATTTGCTTTATGTTTTTTTCTTCAATCAGATTATCTCCAGATTTACATGATTTTCAACCATTATGGCGCTAATTGTGCAATGATTTATTTAGGATAAATGAATTCTGTCCTGCAATGGTAAAGTTTGTTTTGGATGATCCGAGTGGACAATGTATTGCGGATTATTGATCCATTGATTTTCATGTTTAATCTGTTGCTGGTTCTTGGGGGTCAGCAAATGGTGTCTTTGATTCTACCTGGTTTTTAGTCTCCTCAAGATGTTACAAAGGGAAGACAGTGAAAGTCATCAACTGTAATCCAAGGGATGTCATATCACCGCAATAATACAAATATCAGGCAGTGAAAGTTTCACCAGGTGGCTCGTTGGTGTGAAGGGTGCGAAGGCAATCTTCGCGCCCTTCTCACCCTTTTTACCTTCTAACTAGCCTTTGCACCCTTTTCATCAGCCTTCACACCCATTTCACCTTTATCACCAGCCTTTGCACCCTCTTCACCAGCCTTTGCACTCTTCTCACCATCCTTCGTACCTGTTTCACCAGCCTTTGCACCCCTTTGCATCTTCTCACCAGCCTTCACACCCTTTGCAGCAACCTTAACACTGAAGGGTGCAAAGGCTGGTGTGAACTGTGTGAAGAGTGCAAAGGCAATTCTAAACTATGTTTTTGGGTCCCAATCACCTGTGAGCACAAAAGGTTCAATTACAACATACAGTGGTTTGGTGTCCCCACCACCTTCAAGTAGAGCCACCACCCATGTATATTCACAGAACAGCAAATGGCATTGGTAGGTCCCCACCACAGGCTCAAAATTTTGGGGCAAAAAGACTTAACCAACCACTATGTGACTCTAACGAGCCACCAACTAGTTACTGGTACTTGTAACCTTCACCTGTTGGTATTTCCAAGTTTGCAATTGTCTTCGAGACGTAATGTTGTACCAAACTAGTTTCATTATATACTGAAATACAATATTGCAAGAAGCCAGGAAATTGTCACACAGAAGAAAATCTAGAGTGGCACAATAAGCAGGAATTGCCCACAGAAGAAGGCAAGAGGAAGTGAAATATTATTGGTCAATAAACCCACTTCCTCTATTTCCGCTCACTCAAGTCAAGTCTCCAGACAGTCAAGAAGCCAGACAAACTTATTTCCAAAATTAGCTTTTCTTGGCATTCATGGGAATCTTTCACACCAGCCTCTACATTTGGAACCAGTCAATCCAATTACTGATGGAGCATGATATGAAAATCCAATAAAGGTTTGCAGGACATGGCAAGAAGATGCCATTTCATATTTGCTCTTTGTGTGCACAGGGGATTTATATATTCTAAGCTATGCTTGCCAAGATGACATCTAATGACACGTTCCTGACACTTTAAGTGCAAGGCAACCCTCATCACCATGGCAATGATTCTTTTAGTTGTTTGCAGGAAACTCGGCTGCAAAAATTGCACAAGTGGCATGCACCCAAATATTTTTATGGAAATAAGGTCCAGATATTTTTTGTTGACGCCATTAATTACGGTGTTTATGCCCACCACCAGTTACTTTTATGTACTGCTTATTACTCCTAGCCTGTATATGTTTTAAGTTCATACAATCGGTGATGAGATGTATTGTGTTATCATTAATTAAAGGTGATTGAGATTGGTTGGAGATACAATTTGACTACTATTTAAAGTGCCGTTTCCTTTGATTATAGAAATTTGTATTATATCCGTTAAAATAAACTCTGTTTTCTGAGCCTTTTGGTAAAAGAGCTGTCTTCTGGGACCCTATTTTCAAAATGAATTTTGAAACGGATCGAGGTTCCAGCTGTTAAGGCGGACATCTGCGCCATCCCTTTCATCCTGGAAAGGTTTTTTTCTTGGACTCCCAAGGAATCCAATTTTTTAGATTTTTAGTTTCTATCTGCCAAAATATTACAGTTGTGATAGTTATGAACGTCTGTTGTAAAACCGACAGCACAAATGTCCTGTAAAGTGTATTGACACAATTAGTTCACAGCTTCCTTTAGGTAGCCATTATAAGGTGAAGGGCTTTTCATGGATTCTATTCCTGCAGTGACTTAGTGTTGTTACAAATGACAGCTTCTGTCTGTTTTGCAGCCAGAGGCAGTCCTTCTGCAGATTTGTTATTGTCAGGGCAGAATGTTTCTTGTGGATTACTAGAGTGGTGTTGTCACCATGAAGCTGAGGGAAATCCACGGTGTTACAAAGTGCAGAGTACTGGGACTATTCATGACCTTGAATGGAGTGATTTAGTCCCAAATACTGAACTTCTTTGACGGAATTCTTTCGAACAGGTTCACGCACGAATTTTCCAAATTGCTATCAGTGGATAATGATTGTCCAGTTGATACTAATTTAGTGTGCGGTATATTTACCCATTTTGTGTGTCTTTAAAAGTAATGGAGAGCCCATGAGTGCAGGATGAGTAAATATTTGGTATGCATGTCTTACCATGGAAAGTCTGTTGATCCCGTTGATTCTTAGTTGAAGAATCTTTACTGGACAAACAGCAAAACTAATTGCAACAGCTGAGTCGCCAAATACGGAAGGGCCTAAAACGCACTTGTCTTAGTGCAAAAAGTGCACAGCACAATTAAACATCTACATTAAATTTATTTCAAAATAATCCACATCAGTGTGAATTATTAAACGTGAACTTTATCGAACCTCGAATTCACGATTGATCGTATTTTACGATTATTGACACATCCTGACAACAGTAGTCATTCAAGTTTTCAACTCTCGCAACTGCTTTAATAAGTAAGTGGGTAAAGGGATAGGCTGCCACACTCGCTACCAAGAGGCTGACGTGTGTTGCACCAAGGGTGAACCTAGGAAGTCCCAATTGTGTGAAGGTGATGAAGCACCACTCCAATCTTGCCTTGCGACCCAGACCGGATGTCACCAAGAAGTCCTCTAAACATGTTCTTATGGCCCCACAGAAAAGACTCGTGTCTTGCAAAGAATTTTTGGGGAAAAAAGGCCCAAACAGATCAGACGGCCAATCTGAATATGTTTGAGGACTTAGGGAGCATTAAAAGATTGAAAGTGTGGCCAAAATGCAGGATAGGTTTTATTAGCTACCAACTGTCCATTGCAAATTAGTTCATTCGAGGAAAGTCTTTCTGGCAACCTGGGCATATCTACATGATGAACTTTGAAGGATGCTAAAAATGTCCCTCTCGTGAGGACTTGGCTCCACTTGTAACCTCTTGGGATTTCATCAGCTGATTTATAGAATATCCAGGGTCATTCCAATTATTTTGTAGCCAGACTCAGTGTTTTCTAAATTAGCACTTCTTTGTGATTCATGGACAGCTTATCACACTTTATAAGCTGCATTGCATTTGTTGGAAGTCGGCCCCAATTACTATGAAGCATGATATAGAAACCCAATAAAGGTGAAACCCTTTGGTCTGAGGGATGTCATTTCATATTTCACTTTGTAGGCTGATGGTATTAGCCGGGAAGCTGCTTGCTGACATCCAGTAGAGTCCATTGACACATTTAGTGATGCCAGAATGGTCAGAGGCTTTTCGTCCCTGCCAGCTTTGATTTATAAGCATCCTGGACTCCCTGGAAAGTGCAGCATTTGATATTGCCTCAATTGCTATGAGCACCTATCAAATAAAGTTGATCACTTGCAGTGCAATCTATCATACATTCATGTATATTTTACATATAAAATCTGTGTATTATATTGTTCGTAGCTTTATCACGAAAAAATCTACTTGATTAAATAGTTTACAACAATAACCTGAACTTTTGTGGTTAATAATTGTCATATTAAGTTTTTCATTGAATCACGAGCTTGATGATAAACTAGGTTTCAAGTTAATTCTCTAGTAAAACAATCTGCTTTGGTAGAGACCTTTGAAAGTAGCAGTCTTATTTCCACAGAATTAGACAGTGTAAATAAAATAAGGTATCAGTGGCCAGACTACATTATGTTCTGATGGAGAAAATGAAATTTTGCAGACTCGATGATGCAATTTGTTAGAGGGGAAATAAGAGTGTTTTGACTCCACTGAATTGAATCTGGCAGAGTCCTTTCACTTGGAAGATTGGATATTGGGGAATTGATATGTTTCATACAACCATTTTATTATCCTTCCAGCAGCCAACCATAAATCCTTCAATAAGGTGCAATACATCCAGCCTGATGCATTCAGATAAAGGAAAACAGTTTGGGCCTGCAATGGTAATACCTCTTATGCAATATACAGTAAATACTGCTTCTTTATTTACACCAGTTAAATAAATCATTTTGAAAGTAATTCATTTGACTTCTACAGGTTTTGATTTGTCTTTCTGGATGTACATAATAAGCGGTCTCCTCCTTGTTTTGTGTTGAGGCAAAGTGCATCCCTTATCACATATTCTATGATTTATCTCTGGCATCATTTTGATGACAAAAATAGGAAAAAATGAAAGTGGATCATTTGAAAAGAAACATTCAAGAGCACAATTAGTGAATCAAGCTGCTCAAATTTTTACAATCAATGTAGCTTTTTAAGACATGAATAATAAGTAGCATCTTAACACTGCATAGGCTGTGTGGTCACATGTCAAGCCAATTTGCAGTACATTCATATTCTTTAGATGCCAGACCAGTGGCAATCAATGGACTATTTACTTGGCCAGCATCTCGGACCAAAGACTGATAAAGTCCAACATGTTTTCATGGCCAGACTGAGGAATGTGTAGCACAAAAGCAGCATAGAAGCTTGATTGTAGTCAGCTTCACAACAACAATAAAGACTAAAAGTTCAATGTGCAGTAATTTTACGAGATCCCCCTCAGTCTAACTAAATGTCACCGCTTTCATGATGCACTAAGGTATTGTCTGGTTGAGATAATCAAATTTCAAGAATAAATTATTTACAAGGGATTTTATTACCTTAGCATGATGTGATAAAGGTTAGTTTTATACGTTACTACATAATTAATCTTTCTACTTTAAAAAAATGGTTAGTTCTTGATAGTTGTAGTTACCTGCCAATTTTGTCAATTATTGGTCATTGTTGAATATTCATCTCTTGGTGCAATTGGTGTCATAGCCCATAGTTTGAAGTGGAATGTTACTCTTGGTTGTGTGTGAACAATATCTAGATTCACATAAGGATACAAGAAATTTGTTAAGTAGTTAAATTCATTAATTTCCAAAATTATACCACGACTGTGGTCCTTAAGTTAGGCTTTTTGTCCAGAGTCTCTGAGAAATCTGAAAAAAAGATCTTGTTCACTCCCTGGGAAGACCCTGTCATTTTTGGGTGACATTTTATGGGGAATTTCGTTGGCGTATTTGTTCACAGCAAAAATGATTCACTCATCTCTTTTTTCCAAAACGTCATCCATTTTTCTTTTGTGTCCACCCCCCGCCTTCTACTTTCAGTTCAGTCATTTGTTCACCCTTGCCTCTGAGCAAACCTCCTGATTTTTTTAATCCCAGACAGAAGGGCATGATAAATGCGGGCCAAATAAGTGTTGACAAGTAATCCAGGAAATTAGGAAGATCCTATCACTAAACAAAGTGTTCCATGTTTATCCAGAGAAAATTAAATTTGGTGCCTTCAATGATGTAATTTATTTGGGGACAATGGCAGCAGCAGATTGAGGTGAATTGGAATCGACAATGGCCATTCAAATGGGAGATTGAATGGTGGGCAGTTTGTTGAATTGATATGTTTTGATGCTGTTATTGTGTATCATGTATGCTTTATCAGAATCTGCAGAAACGAGTCCCACACAGCGGGTCCTGGTTTCATTTCATCAGAAAATATTGCACCGACGTATCGTATTTTCCTCACATTTGATGCAAGATTTTTGTCATTTACTACAGCTTCTATTGTAAGGTTTTCCTGTTAACTTGATATCCCTGTCACTAATAGTCCGAAGAAAACTTAACTTTGAATGTAGCACAGAATGTAGCCTGAAAAAATTGCTTCACACTTTTGCAATAATATTGAAGATTTTGCAGAAAATTAACACGATGCACGATAAAATTATGTAAAATGGGACTAATAATTAGCATTTTGAAATATTTCTTTTTCTAAAATGAATCATTAGGTGCAATTAGAATGCCAGATTAGGTGGCCACGAGCCACCGGTAAATATGCTAGTGGCATGTGAACAAGACTTCACAATATCACTTTCACCTTCACTTGGATTTAGAAATGAAAATGCCGAACAATTGTGTTTTTCCTATTTTGGTTTTGGATCTTGCTGAATTAGATGAATTAGACTAATTCATCTAATTCCACATGGATACTGGAATGGACTGTTCAAGGATAGGTGAAATCTTCATTTGCACTATCCATGGATGGATTCATTGTTCATGGATAGTTAAAATGTAATATAGCACTACCCATGAGTGCAAAATGATTCAGCACTTTCCATGGATAGTGAAAACTGAATTTGCACTATCCATGGATAGCTAATGTGTGAACAAATTACTATTCACAAATAGTAGATTCCACTCCATGAAGCACTTGTCTAATTCAGCTAATTAGATGAATTCACCAAATTTCAAAACCAAAATAGGAAAAACACGAATATGATAGAAACCTTGACGGATCTCACTTAGGCTCGCATTCAGAATAAGTTGAAATGCCAACTTTTAGTGCACAAAGCATGGAGTAAATTGTCGAATCTCCGCTGAAACTTATCGCACTGACTGAATTAGTCATGATGGCATTTTCCATTGTTTACCTTATAGATTAAATCACAAAGGAATTTGTAAAGGTGATTTCTTCTCTAAATATTTATGATATCTCATTCTTTTATGTGCGCACAATCAAGATTGATTATTGTGATTGTTTATGGTGGAAGATTGCTGTATTTTATTGCCAAAACGAAGGATTAGTGTTTGATAAATTAATTGTAGTCGAATGTAGTCCATATCTTTCTGATGAGCAATGCTATTCTTTTCACTTCAAATTAGACTGAAAGAGTGTGATTAATTTTACAATTAAACTTAGAAAATTAACAGATTAAGAAAAGAATTCACCAAACTCTTGCATGCACACTATACATTTACATCACACGATTAGTACAACTGAGACCAGAATTCAGAACCTGAATGAATATGTTTGTCCACCAAAATTTATAAACAACGTAAATTTTAAAAACTTCCCTTTCTATATCACCTTGATAATGACAAATGGATAGGATTTCAGACATTTAGAGTCTACATTTGTCTGAATGATATTTCAGTGGCATAAATCATTTTGTGATGTGAAAGTAGAGTTGCAAGAAGTGCTTGGCAAAGTGCTAGAAGTGGGAATGGTAAATTTTAAACGACAGTTATTAAATGTTCTTTGAAAGTTATAGCTGCAACTTCTGCGTGCAGAAACTCAGAATTGCTTTAAATTTATTTTAACACATAAACTCGGGAAATAATAGAAAGAAAATTACTTTTAAACATGCTGGGGAGAAAACAATATTGTCCATGAAAGCCTTCGCCCATCACATTGGCTTAATTGTTTGCATAGGAATGCAGACATGCAAGAGGTTGCCAGCAAATTGGAGTCAATTGGCTCTTTATAGGCACAAGCTACTTTATCAATTGAATACATTGCCAAATATGTCCACAGAGCCACGCCGCACAGTTAGGTGCTTTATATTCATTCATAGCACTGTGAGATTTACACAGACGTATACTGTTAACATAACAGAAGTTAATTCAATACAGTGAATGGTGGTAAGTCTTCTTGTTTACAATACAGTCCTTTGAAGAAATAACGTTAATGTGCAAATAGATTGCATACTGTTTACATGTTCATTCGAGTTTTTCCGTAATGCACAAAGTTGGCAATATTGACATTTTTGTGTTTGCCTAAATTTGAAAATATGATAGATGGAGAAATTCATCACATCAGTTAAAAATCAAAACACCATTACAAATGTAAATTTACTTTGCAACTTTTTAGGTTCTTAACTATTTCCAATTTATTTACATTAAAAGTTGTACAAAATGCCAACATTATAAACTTCGTTGAAAACTTCGGAAAACTCAAGTGCGCAGTTCGTTTTATGGACAGACTTTTTTCCCCTTTTACAGGCAGTTTTTATGTTGAGGATATTCTCTCTTTAATGTTACTGGAGGCAAACCACTTTACGCTTGAAACGAATATTGTTAACAGTGTCGGACAAATATTAGCGGGTCAAGCAAGTGTTAATTGATAAAATGTAGCCATTTGATCCAATATTGCGCTTCATGAGGAGACATAATACTGAAATGGCTTTCACATTTTGACAC
>JBCAUG010616137.1:0-14177 GCA_038406175.1 Haplosyllis leylae | reverse complement strand
CCACTCCCCTCCCCCAGCTGAGTACCCCCCTACCCCCCTGGCGGAGTACCCCCCCCAGGTACCCCCCCCCCTGGCGGTGGTCCTGAGTACCTCCCCCCCCCAGCACAGATCGCCCTGGACAGACCCCCTGGCTATGTTGATGATCTGAGGACAGGCAAACACCTGTGAAAACAGTACCTTACCATCGTACTACGTACGCGGATGGTAAAAAGGATCTCCGTAAAATATTGTTGTATCACATGTGTATGTATGTATTATGCATTATTCAAGTCCCCAGCAGGCTGAGTCAGTGCATTCACTAAGACTTGCTCCGTCGGCAATGGTGAGTGTCTTCATGCTAATGGGCATGTGACTTTCTAACTAAAATACTCAACCGGATTGGCGAGTGGTATCAAAATCTTAGTGACTATGCCGACTGATAACATTACGTTCAACAAATGAATTTCATTCAGCACTTTGTATGATCGCGTAACATCAACTAATCCCAATTATTAACGCTTCGTTATTGATAAATTACACATATAGACTTAACAGCCTCATCTAGTGCAGTAATACATAAATTAAATTGAACCAATATGGTATGAACTTTTTTTGTTCCCATTACCGTCTGTAGCCCGGCCATTATCACACTGAAGCAATTTTAATTGTTATGACTCTTTGCGTCATCTCATGACATCTGTTGAATTATTGCTTGTGGAAAACGAATTCAACATGACGTGATCATGGTGACTGAATACGAATTCCTATGCAAGTACGACAAAATTTATGGTTAAGATTAAGTTTAATTTAAACTTCACTGATTTCGGAAATTACACAAATATTGAGCCTTAAGATTTTGTTCACGGCAAAAGGCGAATTTTGGTCAACAAAGGCCAACGTAAAAAGCGCGAGTTAAATTTCTCTTCAACTCTCCTTTCTATCTTTTTTTTAAAAAACAAATTTTGGAGGACACAAGTCCTTTTTGTGGGGCCACTGATTCCCCTGTTGGGTTTCAAAGCCAGGGTGGATGCCTCGCTTGTATGCTTTCTCACCTGCGCGCAATAGATCTCTCACGATTCACTTCTGGTGCGACACCTGCTGACCTCTTGGCGACCAGCTCCTTTCTATCTTTCTCATTTGTTTAGCTAAAGCGTATTGTCAAATTAATCGCATTCGCACTAGATTCGTACAATGTGAAGAACACCTAACAACAACTGCACACGAAGTTCCTGACTGTCGTAATTTTCAAACTATAAACAATAATAGCCCATTTATTTTTCGATTATATGTCGTTTATCAATTTTATTTCCTTCATTGGATAATATCCATAACGATGACCTTACGTAATCGCTTTTATCCTCAACATTGGCCAAATCGATACATAAATCAAGGTAAGTATGAAATAATACTACGTTCACATCAGTGATTAGCCTTATTTGCATAGACTTTACGTAGCAGACGAACAGACCTCATCTGTTGCGATTAATCTCTCAAGGATTTGTACCATATATGGTGACTCACTATCTATTTTTAACACGAAGCACATGACATACATAAATTACGTAGCTATGATCAATGGATTAAATGTGGAACATTATGATAAGCCATTTAAGCCATCAGTTTAATTCACTGCGTAAAATTGTTCCATAAGCTCTCGTTTCGTAAACAACGCTGTTCCCTAAAATCAGCGAGACGAAAATTCGGTTTCATTTTCACAAATGTTCGGTTTTCAAGAGGCGGACCCAGGCGCCAACGATATATTTTTTCCTAATTTTTCATTGGAATTTTCCATTGTGGATCCACCACACGGACCACGGGTCAACAAAGACCAGCTATTGCAGAAACATTGACAAAGAAGAGTTTAACTAACATGGAATATCATTACTGCTTACTGTATTACTCGAAAAATTCCCGTCGTTTATCGACGACGTTCTGTGACCAACGTCAACTATTCTCTGACAACAATTTCACAGAAAAAACATACGATATTCAATTTTTCATCGGATGTGTTCAGGTAACACTCGGAAGGTGACATTGTCTTGTTGTCCACCCACGACAGACCAAATACCGCTGCCATGGTAAGCTTCTGAATATTGACATCTCGTTAGCCTAAATCTTCACTCAAAATGCTAAATGACAATCGTGCCTTGGTTACTTATTGGCTAAAACTAACATAGAAGATGGTGATTTTAATAACTAACTTTACGGCCTGTAACTTCTCGCCCTTCAAAACTTCCTGGCAAGTGGGGCACAACTATTTTTTGACTAACAGTTATGTTTCGCACGGTGAAGGTAAATATTAGTAGTACATGTATTGTGCACTAGTTGTCGGAATAGATGAAAAGACATATGAACAGCCGGGCCACCCAGAGATAAATCGCAAGCTTTTGCGCAAACATAAAAATGTTATGAATGTCGTGTTTTGATATTTTTATGATTAATATGCCAGCAACATATAATAAAAATTACACATATGAACTGTTCCTACTATCTTCTTTCAAGTTTCTGAGGCCGTTTTCCCTTGTATTTCTACTTTTGCTTCTCTTATTTACTTCCCACTAAACCATAACATTTACTTCAAAAACGATGTTTACACAAAGCGGCTGTATTGTAGCTTTCCGACAGGCAATTTGGACTGGATGAATAAATCTATGTACAATAAAATATTCGGAATTCTGGAAATGGTCTGAACCCAATGAGGATAAAAACGTGTCCTGAGTTGTTGCGAGGCAAACTACCAATGAACGGAAATAAAGCAAATGAAAATACTTGTAAGGGCCCGTTTACACCAAGCGTCAGCGTCAGTGTAGCGTCAATGCTCTCACTGACCACAATGGAGTCACTCCAAAATGGGTTGTAACCCCATTCTCAAGCAGCTCCATTGTGGTCAATGAGAGCTATACTGCAAGCGTGATCACAGCGTTGACGCTACACTGACATTGACGCTTGGTGTAAACGGGCCCTAAATATCCCTTCCCCATCTGCTGTTTTTAATTGGAACGAAGCAACAGTTTATTTACAAATTACCTTGATGTTATTTAAATTCTTTCAAACTTGCGGATTAGTGCAATCCATCTCGATGCGCATTCGCTTTTCGCACTCGCTCTTCGTTAGGTGTGAATTGACTATTATAGTAGAACTTACCTGGTAGGTTGTGATAAGAATGGCCGCGAACGTGAAAGCTCCGGCTATTCCTTGTGCCGCAGTTGTCTGCAAGAAGATTTTGTCTAAATGACCGACCGTTCTGTTGTCAGGTTCTGTCGTCGTCATATTCAACGTTGTCGTAGTCGTTGACAGCGTAGATGCGTTTCCCGCAGGAACTGGGGTTGGTGTCGGCGATGAAGTCGCCATGTCTGAAATACGTTGAATTTTGGTTGAATATTTCAGTCGCATTTCTTATTGGAATGTCCAGTCACACACATCAACCAACCTGTACTGAATGCAATGTTTATTATTTAAGCAGCCAGCTAAGTTCTAAAGGCGATTTTTTTTTTTTTTTTTTTTTTTGGTCTTGTTTCAACAGAAACCTTCACTTTTATGGCGTTGTTAAAAAACAACCTGCGAACTACAGAAACCATTTAAGCTTATTATCTGTTCCGTTTCTCAATAAATGATACTGAAGTCCGGTAAAAGTCTTTTCCTTTTAGAGTTACTGACTATTATTTTGCAGCTTTTCACATCCTCATTTTACATTTCGGTTTCAACAGATAAGATTAACCCATGGCATTGGATTAACCTTAAAATTTTAACCGCCACTACCCCCGTGGACACAAAAAGCATGCTCGTTTTACTTTTGCCAAATCAAATTCCGCACCTGGTAACAGATGAATTTCAAAACAAACCCTACTTGTACGTACATATATTCTTCTTCCAACTTCTAATAACACTACACTTACATGATACACAGAACAGTGTATTAAGATCAACCAGTATATTAATGACTATTTCATGCCAAGAGCAAAGCACAAGTGGTCTGTGTCACATCTCAACACAGGATTGTTACATTTCTCTAACAGTACAATCGACTAACTTTATCGTTTATCTGATAGGCTGATTCATACGTTTAATTTTCGTTTCCCAGTTTGGCTTATCTGACCAACCATTGATAAGTCTTGTTTACCTTGTGTTGTTACATATTACGAATCGGAAAATGATACTTGGATCTCCATGTGACGAAAACTGAGCCGCAGCAGCGATTAAATCACTGAACAAATATTTTTTCTTCCCTCGGGTCAGTGCCAGTTGAATCCTAAAACAACTGACCGAACGTAGATCTAATTGCATAACATTGTTACCACGGTTGAGATTTGTGATTACCTTGGTTCAAATCTCTTTTGTGGCATGTTCTCCCCACTACACCGGACAACATGCATGATTTTTAAATACAGATAGATCTACTGATCTTTCAAATCCATTGTAGAGTTTTTCAAAAAAAAAATCGATGTTCAGGGGTCCAGGTTGAAACTTGGGAAATAAAATCTGGACACCGTGCACCGAAACACTGCAAATTAAGACACACAACTTCGGCTCGATTTCCTCTTTTCTAACGAAAAGAAATAATTGTTCCCTGACCCGAGGGGAAGAAAAAAACAGTTCAGTTGTTTTGTTTCTACCAAAACATAACCCCACAGATCATGACACTTTGACAGATAGATCATCCAAGCAATACAATGGTAACAACTTACTGTTAACAAGTACTGTCACAGTAAATTATATGACAAACTGTTAACAAAACCGTGGGAGAAAAGATGCATATCAGTCATCACACTCACAGATGGAAACCACCTTTTTTGTTGATCATGATCACGATTTGTTGTCATTCCCTTGCTGGTGGTTACATACTTACCTTGTAATTTCTTTTTTAACTCCTTATCCACGAATAATGGTGTACTCCAGCAATTCTATATGAATTCTTGTTTCATCAACTACATTTTCTTTATCCACTAATGAATAGTAAAACAAATATTGCAAGTCAAATGAACTAGAAATATTTTCATCTGCCAACAAAATGGCACCACCTGTCACTAAGAACTGCGCATGCTTTACTGCCTAAACCGGAAGTAGCTCTTCATGAAAATACAGGAGGCGAAAAGAAGATTTTTACCTTTCTGTAAAATATGTAAATTTTGATGAAAATTGAGAAATTATTCCTATTCAGAACACAATGCTGCCAAGAAAACCAAGTAAAAATAAAGGTAAATATTAAGTTGTTATTTCAAAGATCATTCTATGGTTGTTACATGCGCGTCTTCTCCAGATCGGTGCCAAGAAATTGGCTTGTGTTTCTCCAGACATTCAAGAGAAATAGCCTTAATAGGCTTCTGACATTCTCTTGTTTCAGGACATACACCTCCAGGGGACTTCATAGCTCTTGGTAAGTTGTCCTCACTGTAATCCGTTTTAAAATCTGAAATTCGAGATATTTACCAAAAGACTAGAATCCACATCTGAACCGCCCGTAGGCTGTTAAAACGGTTCAACCAATGCGAGATAATTTGATAATGTCGTATTTTTTAGGTGCCACAAAGGAAGCAAAACCTAGCGCATCTAGTTTAAAGGGGAAACGACCAGCAGAAAGTCTAAGCGGTGTGAAAAAAGAACCAGGTCTTAGTGTACCTAGTTCATCGTTACTGGGAGCAAAGAAGCCCAAACTCGCAGGGCAGACGTTCACGCCTTTGGGGAGACCATTGGATGAAAGAGGACGTGCCTCACCTTCAACACACATTTACCATTATGATGAAATCGCCAAAGAGGGTAAGCGAGATATACAAACATGGTGGCAATATTCTTTTGAAGTAAGGTGATAAATAAGATGATAATTTATCGAAACTACACATACTTTGTATCAAGCGAGTATTTTGTGTCATTTTATAACATAGTGATGGAATCAATCTGTGACCATTTATGTGTTGACCAGTGACATACACAAAATGAGATATTTAACATCGGTGATACTGGTAATTTTAACTTTAATCTAACCAACAAAAGTCTTGATTTTCTTTGTTAGTGGACCCAAATGACCTGCTGGATGCCATTCAGGATGCAGAATTGGCTGGTGATGATGAAAAAGTGGAGAAACTCCTGTGTGGAGCAGTTAAATACCTGAAGATGAATCGTGCTAAACCTAATGAGACCATGGTCCTTACCCTAATGTATCTCGCCAAAACAAAGAACTCAATATTTGGTAGTGAAGTGGTTATTGAGGTAAGGATTTTAAAATGTCCTCTGTTTGAGCCATGAAGTGATAAAATTGTTTTGTTGTCTCACTAATATACAATTGTTTTCCGTAAAAATTGAAAAACGCCCAACAGAAATTTTGTGACTTTACTGTCCAATTAGCAGGGGCAACTGAACTGGACCACAGATTGATTGTCCTGAACTTTAGTTGCTCATTGCGAACTCTAGTAATGATTACTTTTGCAGGCCTTTTCCAGTTTACTGAAGAGAGACGTTTCGTTGAACTTCAAGTCGAAAGGAAATCCATTGGTATCGGTACTCGCTTGTAATATCCTTATGGAAGCTTTCAGTGAAGAAAAACATTGGCCCGATGCTTTTGTGAAGGTAAGTACACTGTCATTCCTATTGTACTAGAAATATTTTCACGGATGTTAGGACAAAATAGAAAATTACTGCTGTAGATAGGGCCATAAAAAAAAAAGGGGGGCCAAACCACCCACCCCCCCCCCCCCCAAATGTTTTTTCAAGGTATTACCAGTGATACCCTAATTCAGATGTTCTGATTTATCCAAACAGGTGTACTTGGAGGATGCTCTGGGAGAGCGAGTTTGGGTCGATCGTCAAGATTGTAAATTATTTGTAGATAATATTCTCACGGCATTCAACACAAAGATTCCACCAAGCAGTATGCTTCAGTCCGAAGTTGGAAAGTCCGATCAAACAGCATCAGCAGGTAACTGTTCGTTGCTCTGTTGGGTCAGCTTATTGGTTCAATAGTAATTTTGGCTCAGAATATTGTACTTCAAGAGATGAGGAGGGTGGCAGCATGGTCGGAGAGCAAAGTATTTTTTTAAATTTCTTAAACAGAGATCAAATTTAAAGCAGCCTCCTTTAAATGAAATTTGTGGAAAAAGTTCTGAAATCGGTATGAATAATAAGTTTTATACAAACACTAGGAACCAGCCCAAATCCGCACATCATTGGTGGAGAGGAGGAAGACAAGCACTTAATATCTCAAGAGAACTTTGATAAAACCATGTACGATGACGAGTACTCCTTGATCGTTGATAAGAGGTAAGGTTTGGAAGGATATAGCAAATATATAACGGTATTTGTGACCGCTTCATATTATTACAACTCACTGTCTTTGGCAGATTAAAATCACTCCAGATTGCAAAAATATCAGATGTGGACAGTGTCCGCAAAAGGCAGTTAAATGTTTATTGTATTCTTGTTTATTGTATTTGCTGACTCGTTTAGAGTCATCTCAGTGATTGAATATAAGGGTACAGAGGATTTGGGAAACGTGATAATTAGGTTACCAATCAGCTGATTTTTTTGCGAGTAACGTCATTTTTCTACCAGTGACGTGATTTTACATGCCAGCGTTACATGAACGTCCAACATTGCGGCGTCGTATTTTGATTAGTTGGACAGTTACATGTTTCTCGATTTTAGGTATACTTACCAGCAGGTTGCAATAGAGCAGCATGTTTTGGACGTGATCAGAGAACAGCTGAACCGGCGCCAGACGCTGGACAGCGTCTCTCGGAATTTGCTGCGCGTCATGGTGGTGGCCTGTGGATACAGCGAGATACGCGTCATGGCAACCAATAGACTGGAGATGTGGCTGCAGAATCCAAAGGTAAATGATGTTATCACCAGTTCACGCTTTTACATATTCAGTCAAGAACAATCATTCAAAAATGGTTAGTTCCATGTAACACAGTTTGTATTTACATCGTGATCGCGTTCAAGTTTTTAGTTATAAAAAGGAGGTGGCCGTCCAAAAGAGGGGAACATACTTGGAATAAATGAAATATATGACATGTTATAATTTGGTATCCAATTTATTTTGTTCTCTTTACAGCTTACACGACCAGCCCAGGATCTGCTGCTATCGGTCTGTATGAACTGCAACCAATATTCACAACACGATGTTGACGTCATGAGTCAATTGAGCAAAATACGACTGAAAACGAAACCACTTGTGAACCACTACCTTCTGTGTATAAGGTAAGGTTATCTGAGTAAAATTGTCAAATAGGTAAAAGGACAATAGGAAGATTACAATACTAACTGCTTCTCTGTTCTAATGTCGTATTTTTATTTAATCACCGGAATTTTTTTTCCAAATTTCAACCTTTTCTCATTGGAGGAGGTAATGTTTTTACCAGTGTCTGTCCTTCTGTTCACAGGGGGGGGGGGTCACCTGGTAAGGTTATGAACCTCCCTCAGCCCAGCCCAGACCAGACCCAGTCACCTGGTCAGGGTACCCAACCCCCCTCCTCCCGGCCAGGTTTGGTCTTACATGATGAGGATGAAGGCCGTGGTCGGTATTGCCTCGTAATGTTAATGGGAGGCTGTCTTGTTTTAGGGAATTGCTTCAGCAGCATCCGTCGAACCTGAGGACTTTGCTGACACACACCATCTACAATGAATTGTCACAGTCGCGGAATCCCAACAACATGTCCTTACTGACCGTGATGTTCCAGTTCTCTTCAGATCATTCCGCAAGGGTAGGTCAAACACCTCTTTACATAGCTCCGCCTAGTTTGACTAGTTTGGGGGGGGGGGTTGCATTTTTTTTTTTTTTTGCACTGCTTGACACTCTAAGTTTGCACGGAGTACCACGTTTTTGAAATTGCCGACTTGAAGGAACCTTAGTAATGTAGTCTTATTGTAGCTGCTTGAAACGTCTTCAATGCTGACGATTTAAATTTGAAGATTTTTATGACAAGAATCATGCGTAGTTCAAATCTTGTAAAATTGAACTGTTATAAAAATCATGAAATTTTGTCCTTGTTGATTGAATGTGTAGTTGAGTTTCGAACTTGTTATTCATATTATCGTGACATTTAGTCCAAGGTTGGCTGTTCGGATGACAATTACAATAGTATCATCGTAAGTATAATACACATGAAGATCCACTCGAGTGGATACGGTGTTCATTGTCATGTTTGCCTGTTTATTTTTTATCCCTCGTAAAGAAAAGAGAAAAGTGCTGAAAATGTTGATAAACTGTTGTTTAGTTGTAAAATGTTAAACGTTCTTCCATTTATTGACATAAATGTCAAATAAGCTTTGTAACACTGATGTAGAAACGCACAACTCTTTGACGACGATCTTTCCTGAATGTTACTAAATTATGAAAAAGCATTGGAGAAACTGAATAATGTAGTCTCAAAAGAGCAATGATATTGTACGTTTATTTATGGTTCAGCACTGAAACATGGTCTGAAAAATATCAGATTTTTGTAATTTTAAGCTTTGTTCGCACAGGCTCGTAAATTCCATACAATGGCATCGATTCTTTTCCGTTTCCTTGTACTAAAAGATTACTATCGCATTATTTTTTCAGCTGATGGCTGAGATATTCCAGGATTTATTATGTAATCGAGATGATTATTTACGCGCGCTGCGGGCCCTGCTGCGCGAGATCATGCGCGCCGTCAGACAGGACATGAACTTCCCAGAGTTCGCTTTGGGTCTGATGCAAGAACGAACAGAAACCAAATTCAGAGACATGGATTCACAGCTAAAGGTAAGTAGAGAAAGCCCATAGAGTATGAGTTAACATGGTTGTCAGTGTAGCTCTTTTAAGAAAATTGTATTCAAGCATAACACGTCTTTTTAACTTTCACGAGCATTTTGCTGTCAACAAGGTGAGACTGCTAAAAAAAATTCTGTTTTGCAACAGTAGTCACATTACTCTTTCTTGACAGGAGAGACTGTTGATGTCACTGGCTGACTTGATATCAATGACGGCGTTGTTGGGCATCACGGCCCCAGTGCGTGAAGCAGCAGCGGCGTTCGGGAGAGGAGACGCCAGAGGTAAGAGCATAATCACACCGAGTGTTTACGTCTATAGTGTCGTATATTGGTGTAAGAATCAAGAATCAAAACATTTGAATGGTGTAATGAATGCCAGGCAGTAGACGATTGAAAGACAGACGAAAAGAGCGATCACAAACGTAGCGCCTCGGTGTGGGCTTTGTTGTCCAATCAGTGTGTTCAAAAGCTTTCGTTCTTCTTAAGTTTGAAAAGCTGAACACGTTAAAACTATTATGGGTTCCGTAAACGTACAATGTTGTTTGGTTTTAGATTTGGACATACTGCGTAACTTCCAGTCCCAGGTGTCAATCATTCAAAGGGACGCTGTGTGGTGGCTGCACACCGTCGTACCCAAAATGTTTGATGTCAAACCACCGGAGTATATTCACTAGTAAGAACGCTGTACTTAAACCACGGAGTATTAAATTTCCTACAACTACCAGAAAAAACAACCAATTCAATGAAGTTTCTATGTTTGTTTGCAAATCAGTTTTCTTCTTTTTTCAGTTTAAGAAAAGTTCTTTTCGTCGAGAAATCGGAACATTATCACAAGTTGGATAACTGGCCGGGAGAAGGAGAAAGAGCGTAAGACACCCATCCATGTTCTTTCTTAATGAATAGTTTCTTCACGTCAAGAAACAAGCGACACCAGAGGCAAATTTTTGCTGTTTTCCCTTTCCTAGCGATCCTATAGATGCTTCCTAATACTTGAAGCTGACACTTTGTTTGCTGTTGGTGTGAAAGAACAATACTTGTCTTAATGTCTGTCAAAAAGCTCTTGTCGTTCATAGAGATATTCATACAGGGTCTGTGTTTCATATTTGTAGGGCGTAATATTTTTGAGAATTTAACAATGAATTTTAGATTTTTCTAATTGTTTGTTTGAATTCATAGTTTTGATTGTTGGTGAAATTCCGTATCCGTTTGCTAAAATCTTCAAAGTCTCTTTAAGTGCAATTGTGGGAGAGAAAAAAAACAATTATGTTGCCGAAATTTGTGGAGGAGATTGAAAGCAAAATTTCTGTTGACTTCAGTGAATCATTTCACCATCAGTAATCAGTAAATTATATTTGTAACAGGACTATGCTGCGTCTTGTGTCGGAGGTGCCCGTTCAAGAAGATACCCTGATGAGAGTGATGATCATCGGTTTAACCCGCGAGCTTGGGGTGAACGCAGCTGATGCATTGGAACTCGCTGACCAACTTATCAGAAGAGCTGCCATGCTGAGTAATGAAGGTATAACAGAGTCTCGGGCTTAGGTTCAGTCTTTATTTTCCAATGACTTTAACCCAGATATAAAATGGTTTCAAAAAAGGTCATTTAGAATTATGAACTTTAAATTTTAGAATGGTATAAAGTGGAAGAATTGTCACAGCAAATCTATAAAATATGGATATTTTCCGTTTGGTAAGGGATCACAAGAATTTGAAACGTACAGTTCAATTGTTTTCCCACTATTCCAGGGTTTGACGTCCTTCAGGTGGAGAGGCTGAAGTTGTTTGATGCCATGTTCAATCTGAGTGCTTACAGACATCCGGAGAACATCGCTCTACCGAAAGGGTAAATATATATCACACGTTTTTGTGATACCATGGTCACAATTAACACAAAATACAATAGGTTAAAAAAATACACGTAGAAACTCGATTGATTGTGTAATTTTATTGTTGCTTTCACACTTTTCAGATACACACCACCATCGCTTGCCATCAGTAATCTGTACTGGAAGTCATGGATTATGTTGCTGATAATCTCTGCTTTTAATCCGGCCGTATTTGGATTAGCTGCCTGGGAGAAATATCCGATGCTCAAGTGTTTCATGGAGATGGTCATGACGAAGTAAGCGAATGTTGTTATTTGCCGAGAACAATTGTTTCACTTTAGTTATTATGATGTGACAGGATCTACATCCACGTGTGAACAAATCAGCTTTGACTTATTAACTGTAGAGAAACTGATATTCTAATTTCACTTTCTTTACTAACTATTTCCGGTACAGGAAGACTTGTTATCGAAATAATTTTGAAAGGTGTAAATTTTTTTTTTTTGGGGGGGGTAGGTCCTTCAGATGACCTAATTATTAACATGTAACAAAACTTTCCGAACAGAAACTATCAATGGCCTCCGGCGACCATGGCAACCGATGAGAAAGCAGTGGAGGAGCTACGTAACCACGAACGTCAGACAAGTGAGCTGGAGAAACAATCAATCCTGGAGTTTGAGGGATACCTTGCCGCGGCTACTACTAAGAAAACAATCACTGTGGAGACTAGTTTACTTATTCCCCAACTCACTACCATGGATCCTACGTAAGTTTACACATCTTCTTTGTAATCACTCTTTCCTCCTCCTCTGAAATGTTTAACTTTTGAAGCAATGTCACTGAAATAATTACACTTGGTCTTGTTTGTTGGTTTGCACACAGGCGATTCCGATTCCATTTCCTTTAGTAATATGAATTGGTTTTGTATGGATTCTTTACTCATTCAGCACCTATTTCTGTTCCGTCCTATTGGCTTCAATTGTAACCTCACAGTATTCAGTAATAATCAGAGCAGGAGTTGGAATCAGGCTGTGTAAAAAAGCCATTACATCGAGTCAAGTTGACGTTGTTACCGCCCGCATACTTAGCACGAAGGGAATGTAATGTCTTCAGTTTGTTTGTCTGTCCACAGGGGTGGGGATTAAGACTGGTCCTGTTGGGGGGGGGGGGTACCCCCTGGTCCTGTCGCACAAGGTGTAGTCACTACGCCGCGGGCGGTATGCCTCTTGTGGTCACGCAGGTGGACTTATTATTGTTGTCAGTAATTTTGGTGCAAAAGGAATGTCGCTGTAGCTGGGTGTTCGTTCTAACTCGTTGTATTAATCCTGTGTAGTGGGATCGCACGAAGACCACCGTCGGCCGTGATTGAACAGATCAAAGGATTGAACCAGGCGCTGCAGCTCGGATCCATGCTGTGCAGGAGTCGTAAACCGGACTTCTTACTCAGTATCATAGAGAGACAGGTACGAGCTACTATTTTCTATGTTTACAGCCAAATCTGACGGCACTGGGTACACTTGTTTTGTCAATACTGACTTGACGATGCAATTTCTTGAAAAGCCGATCACCCTATTATTTTGTCTGAAGTAAACACCGGTCATATAATGCTTTCATCGTGGTGCGACACATGGCCGAACGTTATTTCACTTTGTTTTCTCATGAATTGCTATTGCCGCTTGGGACAGGTGTTGCTCAAGACAGACTCTCACAAATTTTGAGAAGCCAAACCTTCATGTCAATCCGTATTTGCCTGCTAAAAAATTATTTTTCTAAATTTCAGGGGACGTCGCAGTCGATGGCGTGGCTGGCGGATCTGGTTGACTCCAGTGAGGGGTCATTGGAAGTACTTCCGGTCCAGTGTCTGTGCGAGTTCTTACTGCACGACGAGCCCGATATGTACGGCGTCGACGAAGATAAATTCGTAAAGAAGGTAAAAGGATCTATTCATAAAAAGGGTCTATTCATGCTGAACATCTGTACTTTAAATCTATGATTTCTTCTCAGTAAATATCTTGCATTCGTCCGCTCCTGACAAGTAAATTTTGCTTTCAGAAAAGTTGGTTTTCATCTTACTTTCCTGAATGGATAAATTTACATTTACTAAAAACAATATCAGAAATATCGAAGCATTTTCCCACTTGATCGATTTTGATTTTTTACTATGTGGAACAAAAGCTTGACAAGTTGATCTTCATACTTGTGTGAATCGGCAAATGAATTTCAAACAGACCATGAGGCATGAAAACAACACGTTTGTTTTGAAATATCTCTGTATAAAGCGACCTTCATACTCACATTTCCGGTGCCATTTGTAGAAAATCCACAAGCAGGAACAGTTGTTAGGACGGTTGCAGACTTTGGTTCACGGTAAAGGCAGCAGCAGTCAGCACGTGATAGAAGTTCTCAACTACTTCCTACAGAGACTCGCCTCACAGCAAACGGCAACCAGACAACTTGCCAAGAAGGTACGTGAACTGTCGTTACCACAAGCAGGTATATTTCCCATAAATTTGTCGTGTTTAACACCATGCCTTGCAACCACTTACCAGTTGCAGTTTTCAAAACTAATATTTTTGGCTGATTTAAACGGAGTTTAAAGCAGTCTATCGGATCGGTCGGTTGTAACCCACATTTTGCCCTATT
>JBCAUG010616026.1:0-14178 GCA_038406175.1 Haplosyllis leylae | reverse complement strand
TTTGGGTTTTTATCAGATTTAGACTCAGGAACAAAGTTTGAAGTTTACCAACAGCTACCATCAACCCCCCCCCCCCCTACCGGGACTTTGGGAAGTGAGGTGTGTGGAGCATCTTGCAGAGACTAAACCTTTGACCGCGTACGGTCAATATTCTCGTTTTGTACATTGTTGACATTATGGTGTATCCTGTGAGCTTCAGTTTGTGTTTTAGTTCAGTTTCATTTTCATACGGTTAATCCAGCTTGTCTGCAAATGAGCTGGATCCAAATGCTGCTGCATTATTCTGTCATTGTTGCAAGTCTCAGACTTTTAGACCCTTATAAAGTTATGCACTAATAGTATATTGATTCTAGAAATTATTCAAGTCCAATTTAAGATCTCCTAACTCACACATGCCTCGTTAGCACAATAGACAGGGCAACAGACGTCTAAACCAGTGACTGAGAATTCACTTGCCACTGGAGGCAACTTTATTTTTACTGAAACTTTTTGAAACCCCTTGATGAGAATATTGTGCAAAATGCCGGAATTATAATGTGCGAAAACCTGGATTGTTTCAGACCCTACTTCCTCAAATGAAGCAATATTTTAATTTGGAACACCATCACTACAAGGTAGAATCTGTTCGGAGTGGCGGAGTCCCTATCCCATGAATGTACTAGAACAGGGTCCTGTCTACCTCAGTGGGGATCACCCCTCCCCCTCCCCGCAGGGAAAGACCAACCAGAAAAGAGGGCCACCACTCCTCAGTCCCCTACCGTCCTGGCAGCCAAGGGTCTGATGCACAGGGAATCGGATGAGGTGCCTCCATCCGGAATGCTGTGTTTTGTGTTGTCCCTTCCATTATTATTTAATTTTCGCTCCTCATAATTTAGCGTAAATAATGTGGTCTGTAAATTTTAATCAGAATGACAATCTTTCTGTTCTTCAAAAGAGGAATACTCCAGTGTTGGGAGTGACATTTTAGTTTTCTTTTTTAGTTTTGCATTTACCAATGTCATCAATTCCCTTTGGACAGATTGCTCTTTCAGCTGAAATATTAATTGAGCGATTTATATTGAAAACGCGAAATGGACTAGTTTTACTGCATCTTTTATTGATTTTCCCTTAGATCTAAGTTAAAACTTTCTTGAATACATTGGATTTTTTTAAATTATCAAAAATAAATGTCATTTGTAGGTATATGTATCAATTTGTGATAACAGTGATTTCTTTCACAATCAATTATCAATAATTGCAAAATTAACATGGTTAAAACTACAAATATGAAATGTATTTTTCGCATGCTATTTTCAAATAGATTTCACTGAAGAACCTTGCAATTAAACTCACTTTAAGAGAACGCTATGTGATGAAAAAAATTCTTCCCGGTATTTGAATAGCTATTTTTCTTATTCTTAACTACTACGTGAAAAGAATTATTAATTATGCGTAAATAATATGTATGATGTGTATAATAATGCCAAGTTATGAGCTAAAATGCAATAGCATAATACTTTAAAATACAATAGGACAACCTATCACAAAACTCATGTAGCTGTAATAGGACTAAAAGATTTAAAATTCAAATCAAAGTCAGCATATCATCCGAAGTAAAATAGAGTAGTAAATTGGAGTAAATTTGGGAGGCAGCTGTCAGTGCTACGTTTTCCATTGCAACAACCACATATAAACACGTCTATTTATTGTCTTAGAAATGCAAATAATTTCTAAAATTGTGGCGATAATAATCACGTTTTAACAATAGATCTAGCGAAAAATCGCCGAAAATTATACTGTGAGAAGCTCATGCAAATTTGTCTTGTGGCTTCTTTTTGAATTTTAAAAAATAGCTACATTATGAAAAAATATTCAATATCAAATTCAACAATTAAGATAAAACAGGATGAACACCAATGTACAGATGGCTCTATCCCACAAAAGGCACCGGTATATCACAAAATAAGTACATTAAATTATGTTATCCATTTAAATGCATATTCTCAACTGACAACATCATTCATTTCTGATTTTTACTTTTCCCCTCTCCATTCTGGTTCTTCCTGTTCAGTTACGCCACTCACAAACGGCTCATCTGAGTGAAAAGATTTGATTGGGATTATGGACATACCTTTTCATGTATTATGAACGAAAATACCAAAACGTTCATGAATAGTCAATAACGTTCGGATCACTTACCAACAGTATCCAGCTTCACAGCCGCCAGTCTTTCAATAATATCCAGTTCCTCCTCCTTTTCAACATCCATATCGCATCCAGTGTAACCACCCTTCTGGATAACATACTGGAGAAGTTGATTCCAGTGTTGGTCCACTCTTAGTAGATACGGATTGCCAACAACAATCAGCAGCGCTTTTGCCCTTGTTACAGCAACGTTGAACCTCTGTTCGAAGGAAAGAGAAGAATTAATTCAAGATACACTGAATCCGAACTACATTTGCTCGATATAAAGTGGCTGCTCATGGTAACCTAACTCTATAATATTAATGTTAAAATCTCGCTATCAACAATATGTAGTGTATTCACTTTATTGATAACTCGCAAAGTTAGTGTGAGTACATCAAAAGTTATTTACTTTTGGGTTCCTCAGGAAGCCCAATTTGAAATTGGTATCAATGGGCAGGAACTCTTCGCTGCTTCTGACAGTGGAGATTATTATCACCATTCGTTCTTGACCCTGGAATTCTTCCACTGATCCAACCTTCAGGTCAGGCAAGTTCTTCTTTCGTAGAGCAGTCGCCAGTTTCTGTACCTTTAGGAAATATTGAATACAAAAGTCGAGCAAATGCAACAAGTCAGAAAATAAAATAGCAAATTCCAGTCAGTAAATCATAAAAGCCAATTTTGCGCGACAAATTTACAAAACCAACTGGCCAGCATTGAGTCTCTCTGACAACTCACTTGTCTTCTGTACGGAGATATAATGCCGATTTGCTTTGGTTTCAGCCTCATTGTACCTCGAGCGTTCAGTAGCTTGTCTACGTACTCCATCACAGTCCAGCACTCCTCCGGATTGAAGAATGATGGACTTCTTTCTTCTCGCTGATCTTTACCTGTTTATTATTACCAGTACTTATTATATTCTTTTCTTTATTTTGTATTTCGCACTGACATGAGTTTATATTCATTTGGAGAACAATTTATTGTAGAATCATTTCTCGCTACATGGTCACTCAATTCTTACACTAAAAGTGTGTCCGTAACACAGGTGGAAAAAGTTGTGTCTTAAAACCAGGCTGATTTATTGAAAATAACTTACCAACTACACCATGGAATATGATAGGGAACCCTTTCTTCGGTAATTCATTCCACTGACAAAGCGACTCTCTTTCCATCTTGTCTGCAAACACTTGAAGCTCATCAAAGTAGAACATCTTGTTGGGTTGTTCCAAGATGGCAGGATGAGATCTATGAGATAACATCATCAGTAATTAGTGTTTTCATTCGTAGCTATGAGCAATTATTACCGTTGTTTTAGGAAATTAATTGGTACAACCTATCCAGTTCTGTACCTGTAATTTCTGACGAGTTTGGTAATAAGACAGGGATCGTAAGGTGGGTTCTTCCCGTCAGTTCGGCTGTAAACGTCGCACGTTTTCATTAGTCTTTCCAGCATTGATTGACCTGTCAGCACACAAATCTGGTCTTTATCTTGTTTTTGATTACTATTTACATAAAATAGAAGTTCTTTAGTCCTGTGAAAAAAGTTACATTTTAGTTATATGAATTTTACATGGAACAATTGACAAGTGCATCCCTTGAAATTCAGTTGACAACATTTTTTACGCTTGGGGGCGTCATATTCTTCTTACTGTCGGTTTCTGTTTTACGTCTTGACCCATCAAAACAACCCTTTGCTCCGATTGCTTTCCCATTTTTAAATTCTTGGAATGCTTTAAAATTGTGCGAAGGGTTTAGTTCGACGAAAATTTACACATTTTAAGTCACATCTGACCAACAAACGGGGGTACCCAGCTGTGTCAATTGTATTGGTGTGCCCAATATTCCCAGACATTACACCACCTGCTGTAGAGTTAAATTAGGGAGCAGGTTTTTGGTACTGCCTATCTCTTTCAGTAGTGAAATAATGTTCAGAAATTAACTCATGCATTCCAATTTATCGGATATGTTACAGCAAAACTTTGGACTGTCATTTATTTTCCTTGGACTTGCTATGCTAACCCTACCCCATAGTTTGCTGGGTCTTTACACACAGGCCCTCCAATTTCCTTAACAATTACCCTACGTGACCCCTATGTAAGTCTATTGAAAACCGATTATGAGCAACGTAACTCGCTATGGCGGTTGTATATTACGTACCCAGTCCATGTTTAATGGCGACGGGTGATCTGAGCACAGGACCCAGCTGTTCCGGATCACCAGCGAATACAACTTGACCGCCGTCAGGTTTACAAATGTCGCTCTCCAGTATTCCTGCCAGAGCTATCAACGCTTCAGGTTCCGTAGCGTGACCACACTCGTCTATGAATACGTGACTGAAGTGGCCAGCTGGAAAATTCGCAGATGCTATTCTGAAATCCATTGAAAATAATCCGTGTTTGTACACATGTCTGTAAGTTCTTTTCTATGATTGTGAATTTTTCATGTCGCATACATAATGTACCCTACCTTCCAGCAGTTATCAATGTTGTTATTATGACTTTGTATTTCTCAAGTATCTCCTTCTTTGGGAAGTAAGCCCTACCACCTCTTATGTTACAACAAGCCTACATAAAATCATAAAATATAACGTTTTGTAATTAAAGCACTACAATCAATAAAATTCTTTTCAGCAAGTCTTTATTTACAATTCACGAACCTTTATGTCTTCTGGAATGGTATCATTTTGCCGGGACATTGCATTCATACGAAATACTTCTTCCTTCGACAGGTGTGTTATGATGCGTTGGCATAAGAGATCAGCGGCGCTATTGGACGGAGCACAGGCTAAGACACAGGACTTCGGAATACAGCGTATAACCTGTTTAAAACAATACATTTGCTAATGGATCTATTTTATTCGTAAACATCGTACAACATCATATAACCTACAATCTCATGAACGACAATTTTACGTGATAAAACTGTGTTCGGACTGGGTTCCCACTTTCTCGGTCTGACAGAATTCTGACAGGTTTTCAAAAAAAAAAAAAAAAAAATCCAGGTATATTTCCAAAATTACTTCTAATGTGGCCTGCGATTACTTTTTACTTTTGGATCAATACTTACACACATTTTCATCCAAACAATGTACCGTTCCTACAATATCTAAAAGTAATTCCTCCCCTCATAACTACAACACAAGCCTGGCACATCTCTGGATAAAGTGTCAACTAGAAATTTGTAAATCAAGTTACTTCTTAAATAGCAAATCTGTAAAATAATTACATAACTGACACATTTTTCAATTTCAGAACATGTCCAAAACAAATCTTTTTTTTTTGAGTTCTCAAATTTTATTTCCAAAAACAATTTTCTGCAGAATACATTCAAATTTTGAGACTAACTATTATCAAATTTACAAACCACCTTATACCTTCACAAAATATTTTTCCAAGTATCATATCATTTTTTCAGATTTTTATTAAATTTTTCAAAATTGTATGATTTTTCCAGGTGTAGTAGGTCCGGTGGGAACCCTCGCGAGAATGCATGCTTGAACGTATCAACTGTGTACTTTCAAGGATTTTTCAAACCTGTTTAATGGATTCCACCATTGTAACGGTTTTGCCGGTTCCTGGTGGACCGAAAAGAACATACGGGGCGGGCCGAGACGTCCCTGAAACAATGTGGTTAATTGCAGTTTTCTGCTGCTCATTATCCTCCAGTTTCCGGTCGTAAAATCTACAAAACGATCAGTAAGGTTATTTTGTGTCAGTTTAGTCCTAATTAATTTGCTTCATTTTTTGCATTGTGCATATTAGCAAAATATGTATAAAATCTGTTTCAAATTGGAAGACAACGTACCGTAATTTAGTGTTGACTGGCTGTATTGTACCTCGGGTTCCAACTACCGCTGGAGTTGGGAAAAGTAAATCATTTAAGCTGTGTTCCTCCGCCAGTTCTACCGCTCTGTGCATGAGTTTCAATGGAAGTCGATTGAAGGTAAAACGAACATTGAACTTCATCCCGCCGATGAACTTATCCATCAATCTAAAATTGAAAATAAAATACACGTGTGCAATATTAAAAAGTTATGAGCAACACCTGAAAAATCAATGACCGAAATTGAACATACTTGTGCCCAAATCCCAAATGCACTTTTTCACACTCCACAGCATGCACATATCCCTTGTATTCAACGTCTTCATTCCCTTCTTTCAATTTAACAAACAGATGATCCCCTTTCAGTACGGATGGCCGGTTTTCAGCTAAGCCAGGAACCTGTAAACAGACACATGCCTCTAGAATTATGCAAAATGTTACAAAATATGAAAATGTGACACTCGACTTTGTGACAAATTCCTCCTGATACAAAACCTTAAGAGTCAGCAACCGTCTGTTGTGAGCAGCGTAGTCCATTGTAGCTTCCTCCATATCGTACTTCCTGATGTCAACCTCCATCTGTATCTCTTCCAGTCGGAGCAGCAGATCAAACAGACTCTTGTGGGACGTCAGCGTTAAGTCAAATTGTAGAACAGTCCTATGGTAATTGAGAGAGATAGCAGCATTTACGGCATTTCGAAAATAAATCAATCTAACACAAACCAGGTTGTGGTAATCAATAGAGGAATAACGTATTTTGCTGTCATTTTTTGTCAGGAAGGTCAACATTTTTCTTTAAAGTACGGTTCCATCACATTTTTTTATCTGCATGCCCACCTGTGTACCAGCCTGCATTTTTTTTGTCTCGAATAATGCAATTTGCTACAAATGCTGACCTTATTTTCTGCAACTGATCGACTTCAACTCCGCTAAGATTCGAGGAATTTTTCAATCCCATATTGACCAGTTTTCGCATCCAATCAACAACTTGATACGACTTTAATTCTTGTATCTTCTCCAACTCTTCCTGTTGGTCTCTGCAAAGTTAACTTCAGTTAAACTAACAGTGTGATGAAAAACCAGACAGTCTGCAGAAATAATACTACGACAATTTTCTTCAGCTAATCACCTTTCTGGGGGAAAGCCTTCCTCTATTTTGCCTCTGGGTCTGCTCAGAGTCACTCGTGGAGGATGTTTGAATGGGGATGTTGCTCCAAACTGTTCCTTTACCTGAGAGAGAGAAAATTGAATTAAAATTTTTCTCTTGATATACATTTCTGCTGATTCAATCTATTGTTGGCTTATTATTTGTTTTCTTTCGATACATAACGTGATGGTGCCATCAAGTTTTACCTGTGGATATGTGCAAATAGCACTCAAATATCTGACAATATGAATTGTTTTTCCTTCTTGATCATTTTGAAACACAAAAGCCACGCAGGCATGGTAGTGGTTCACGTTTCTGGGACTAACGGTCATATACACCTCATACGTTTCCCCTAACGAATAAAAGAAAAGTAAATGTTCATATATTGCGAATGAAACGAAAATCACGCAAGATGCTATCATTTTAGATAACGAGAATAAAATTACATATATGCCTATGCAAATCAACTCACCCGGTTCTATCTTGACCGCCTTGCCTCGATTACAGACTTTTTGGGAATCATCAAATGAGAAGACTCTGTTCCTTTTTATCAATTCGTATTGCGTTAGGATCAAAATCTAAAAAGATCCATTTGTTTTCTTCAAATGTGATATATGTATGTACTACGGTTCTCCGCATCGGCAGAACCAAAATATTTTGAGATTAGTCATAAATTATGACCACGACAAGAATTTGGTCCCGAGATATCAGTAGCCTGTTCATAAAACATACTTTATCAGGTGACGTATTTTTGATGGTGATCGTGATGGTTTTCTTTGTGCTGGGTTTGATATCGTCCAGTCGGATTGAGCCTCCCTCGTGATCATACTCCGACTTCACTTCCACATATGAATGGCACTGAAACCATAATCTGAAAATGGAAAACAAAATCACTGATACACAGCAATTTACAATTGTGATTTTACGCATATTTAGCATCAGATAGTTTCTTACCGTTTATCCTTAAGTGCCTGGAGCAGTGTTTGCACTCTGTGCTTGTTGCCTTTTAAATGCTGGTCGAGATTCAACTTGCTGTTCATATGAACTTTACAAATAGAACAGTCGTATCCCTTCGCTACTATCGCAATGCCATTTTGCAGGCTAGGATCTGGAAAAAACACACGTTGTTTTGATATCTAAACTACAATTTAACCCTAATAGTATTCAATTTGAGAATTAATTATTCATAATTATAAAATTCCTTCACAATATCTTAGAATAAAGGCTTATTTACACGTACCGACAACGATCTCGTCACCGTCAATGTCAAATTTTGGGTAGCATGGCAACATATGAGGGTGTTCACACTTATTGGTCATAATTTATGATTAATCTCAAAATATTTGGTTCTCCCGATGCGGAGCACCGTAGTACATACATATATCACATTTGAAAAATCAATCAGGCTAAAACAGGTTAAAACTTTAACGGGCCGAATTTCGGTGTCGGTATATGTGAACAAGGCTTGGGCTACTTACCTCCAGATCGACCGCTATTTTGGTCATATATTACTTCTACTGGATCTCCATCACGCATGGTGATATATTGGTCCACAGCCCTTGCTCTTCTTTTCCTCTTAATCTTACTGGTTCCTGTAAATTGTGTTATTCTGAAATTACATCAGTGCAACTTGGAGACCCACATTTAAAGATTAAGAATTATGCACACACTTACCTTTCCGAGATGCAGCTGTGGTACCTGGAGACATACCAGGTGGACTGCCGTTAAATTTGTTTGGCGAATGATGCACTGCTGAGTTAGCAATGTTTTGGGCAACTGTTGGCTTTGGCATTCTGATTTTTACAACTGTAATACCATCGACCGTGTTGACCTGAACCAGTTTTTGCTTCTTGAGTTCCTGAAGAGAGAAATTGCGTACATGTGTGGCAGTTTGTGCGTAGTCAATTGTATTCTCCCTTTTATATCTTATTAATATTCAGCTAAAATAAATGTCGCGTCGCACACAATTTTTCTCAAACAATGCCTTTTCCAGTTACTAAGTAGTTCGCACACGCTATGAATTTACTCTTTGTGTGGTCAAACAAAAGGAATTCAAAAACAGAATAAACAGAAAAAATGACATGCTCTTTATCGAATTGGAAATTGATAATCTGACATGTTCACATTTTAAATGTTTGATACAAGTGTGAGTTGCTCTCTGTTACAATGACAGAGTCTTCAGCCTCGGCTTCGAATAACTGCATGTTTTACAACTGTGGTTGATCACTGGAAGCAAAGTGACTCTCATCATGGCTTCCTCTCACATGGTGGATTTTATAACTTAATTCGCTACTTTGCACATTCAAACCCCTAAATTATAAATGCGCAGCTGTCAAAGTTGTCTACTCATGTAGAAGTGTCTTGCTGGCACGTCTAGGTCTGTACACAGAACTAGCTTTCTATTCAGGCATAAAATGTCGGCTATCTTCGTGGTTCATCAAAACGGTGAAACCTTCTTTATGTGACTATTAACTACTATTTCAGGGTTTCGTTGTTAAATTTAGTTTCACAGTTCACTCCATACATGGCTACACAGAAGGATAACCTATACCTCTGAGATATTCTAAAGTACTAAATTTGTTATCGTGCAATATCTCACAATAGTTTGAACTAGAAATGTTTCAAAATATAATTACTCTGAATAATCCTGCAAAATTTACTATGTTGCTTCCAGGGTTATCTATCTTGTAATTAGGCTTGTATTGTTCCGTGTAGAACTGCCGCAAATCATCTTTCGGTATTCTTGTCGCATCCTTCCAATCCGGCTCTTGTTTTATATAACGTGAAAACAATATCGCCGTTTGTGATATTGGTTGATCTGTCATTTTGCTGTAAAGTTTTTTTCTGAAATATGAAGAGTAATTATGTTTTTTTCCCGCATAAATAGTTCAAATACTTCCGTTTTAAAAGTGACTGGTGACTGGTGACTGAATGGTCCATTTCAATAGAGGTCAAATACTTCCGTTTTAAAAGTGACTGGTGACTGAATGGTCCATTTCAATAGAGGCTCAACGAGCACAACAAGTGGATCTCTTGGGACCCTTTATCTCTAAAAAAAAATATTGACACTTACTCGTTTTCAGTATTATTAATCTCGACGATTCTCGTTATTACATTTTATTGATAAGCAATTGTAACGCGTGACAAAGGAAAAGTCACCGACTGATAAGGCAAAAGTAACTAAAGCTGAACGTGCTGACGTATTCATTTTACATCCTGTTACATTTACAGGTGTGTACTTCACAAGTCCACACTATTGTTTTGAAAGATTTCAATTGATTGGTTTCTGCACAGTGACTTTCCTGTCACCCCTGGATATGTACTCAATTAAACTAACTCATTGCGGTACACTGACTGAGGCTGAATGCACAGACGTCAGTTTAGCGCAGGGAGTTGATCATATATAATTTTCTTTAAAAGTGTATAAGTCCATATTTGACAGAAATAAAGCATTCAGACAATGAGAAAAATGACAGTGCTTGTGGAGATAATTCCAGTAGATCTAATAAAGCAGCCAACGTATTGGTAATCTATCTTTCAAATGGACTGGATCTATAAAGGAGTAGTTTTTTTTTTTGTAACTTCACTGAACCACCAAACTTTTGAATGGAACAATCTACATATATCCAGTACAATTTCGAAACGAAAAGGCCTCGTGTTCCCACAACACCAAATCATAACACGGGTATCGGTACCGGTGATGCTGAATTCGGTATCTGTAAAGTCCTTTCCCAATTCAGCATCACATGTCTAGATCTCCCGATAGATCAAGATCTACCTTGCATCACAAACGTGGTTCTATTTTCTGTGATTAAAATGTCAGCATACCTTATCAAAATGGTGTGATGATGATTGAGTCTCCTACCAACACTTTCCTTTCCTCTTATTAAGCAATTTTAACCCTTGGGGAATCGCTAATTTATTCAGTTGCTACGTATCTTCATTTTAATGGTTTTTATAAAAGCGCACATGCATTTTCAGAAAATTGGGAAGTCCCGAATGACGTACAGGTAATGGATTCTCCTCCTTCCGGTCTAAATGTCTTCTTCTTTAAATCTCTTGAATGTTTGTTTTAAGTCTCTCTTTTTATTTTAGTCCCTTTGTGTTTATTGCAGTGAACGACACATGCATTGTAAATCCGTAACTTTGGTTTATCTGAAATAGTAAAGCACTAGTTCAGTATGGGGCTGATCGAAATGAATTCTTTTGGAATTTATTTGACACAGGTAACAGCCTCTATAGCGATCCGTTGTACCACACAGTTTGCTTGAAAATAACTTTCTGGATGATAATTATCAGAAATACCAAGAAGTTATTGGGAAAACATCATGAGTACATTTTCAGGATTGATGAATGAGTATCGCAACATATCAATAGATCGGTTTGATAAAGAAAATTTGAATTCAACTGTATATTTTCTGTCTCACAAACACACAGGTAAACATATCAAAGGTATCCGTGTCCAGTTATTTTTTCAAATTTTCGATGTATGAAAACAAAACTTGTATTCTCAGTCATATCGAAAATTTGAAAGAGTGAACTGGACTCGGATACTTGTGAAACATATATTTCCACCCAGCATCCTAATGTAACTTCTCTTAATGATGCACTGAAATAAACAATCTGTAGTCCCTGAGACGGAAACAGTGGTGGATGCTAGATGTCCTACAAGGGTCCTTTATCACTTAGCGAAATGGTTAGCAGTCATCGATGAGAATGCATCGTTCAGCATCGCTAACACTAAGAGGTCAATGTGAACGGAACCCAATGGACACTCACCTTGTAGGCAGATTGAGTGTGTCGCAACTATTGAATATTTTCCGACAACCCCATGGAATCCAAGAAAGTTTAGGGTTAAGGTTTCTAAATCCGCCACTGACAAACACTGATTCGTCATGTCATTTTCAATGTTAATGCTGTGTCACATCCGTATAATAAATACGTTTATGCAAGAAAATTATGTAATTGCAGATCATATGCAGGGCCTAGACCATGGAAACTTTTTGTACAGACTGGAGAGCAAGTAAGTTTCTTTTTTTTAATGTTAAACAAGTAAATTTGTACTAAAACGCAGAAGGATTTAAAATGTTACAGATTACCTATTTGCCTCCTTTTCAGCAGTACTATCAAATTGTATGCCCACCAAATTACGTATGAACTACTGAGAGTTGACCATAGATACAAACAAGTCGCCAATTATATGGTAAGTGCAGATTTTTTTTTTCGAAGCGATAAATCCCAGATTACCGACAGGCTGGGGTGTCCACTCTGGGAGCTTAGGGGATTGGCAACCTTATTTTTTCCAAAAAATCCTATAGGTCCATCAAATTGAAGAAAATCCGCTACTGTTATCTCCTGCGACCAGGAAGAGTAGATCCCACTCGAGAATTTCTACTGAACAAGACCAGTTAATAATAGTTTGGCATAATTCTTAATGAATTTTCGTCGAAAAATCAGTGTCTAGTGGAACATAAGTGTGGCAATTTTTGCGTGATCAAAGTTATTTCCACCGGAACAGCGTCAAATGCCACAGTCGAAAAGGGCCTCAGTTACTGTGCAGTTTATTTTTTGTAGCATAGTTGGATCTATTAGTCATTTTTTGATTTAGCAATTGGCGTAAAAATATTTGTTGGTTGAATTACGCATTCCATTTATTTGACATTTTAATGTGACATGAACAGTTTATAGTTTACTTAATGATCAAGAACAGTTAGCTTAAATATTACAGACAGAACATTCCGCATATTTAAGCTTATTTTTTGATGCCCAGCCTGCACTAGTAAATGGCTGGATATTTTTCATCCAACTGACACACTCTTCATTCAAGTCTACATTTTCTGTGTACAAAAACTCTATCCACAGCGCAGAACAGTAATAATATGCGCCTAATTGTTTCCAAAGAAAGGGGTTGTCATTTATACTTAACTGAACTAAGTATTTTTTACAGAAGCGGTCGACTTCCGTATTCTCACTGGTTAAGACCAGTCTAACATAATGATTACCTGTGTTAAAACAGTAAAAATCTGCAAAATAAGCCTTCGTGTCTGCAGTAATTAAGCGGTCCAAGGGAACTATCACTCGAGTGGGCCCAAAGGGAGACTTATCAGGCAATCTACCCTGAAATAAGGTAACCCCAAAATATAAGCCTTTAATTTGGCCATTCATTGGGTTCCGCTGGTCTCCGGTGTAATCTGCCGTACAAACTCGCATGATACCATCTCTATTCATGATTTCGTCGAAATAATCGTCAGAGCTGTTGCGATACGCTTGCGTTATTCTTGTGTAGCTCAGAAATGTACTAGAGATATAATGTTCGGCCCTTTGCATAAGTTGCCGTAATTCTAATGGTGTATATGTGTTTCCGAAGTCACCATCACTTTCACCTGAAGATGAATCATCTTGAGCTAAAAAATAAAAGATCATTTATGGCTGTTGTGAATAGTCTCTGCCTCAGACATGGCAACAATAAATTTAGTGCGAAAGGGAAATTAGTCATTTTGAGGTATAAAAACAAGAAACTTCTCCTGCGGAAAACCGCAAGAGGCATACCACTTGCTGCATAAGAAACACTCGCTCTTCTGTCTGGGGGGGGGGGGTACCCCCTGTCCTTGCAGGGGGTGGGCATTATCCCCCCCCCACCCCCAGCAGGAACAGGACTTTAGACGGGACCAGTGATAGAACTAGGGGACCTGGGACCAGGAAAGGACCAGATCCCATGGACCAGTGACCAGGGGTACCCCCTCTCCCCTCCCCCCCCCCACTGTAGACTGACAGACACCTGTGAAAACATAACCCCGTTCCTCTGGAATGCAGGCGGTAATAAAAATTTGCTTGTTCACACTGTTAACCCTTATCCTGCTGACCTTTTTTTTTAACATTTCCTCCGAGTGCCTAACACGACAAAATGTACTTTTGTATCATTTATCCATGTACTACCAAATGTAAAAAATTTACATCTGTCTATTTCCAGCAGTACATCCTGCCAAAATCAACAATAGTTACGCTTATATTTACAAGCCAAAAATTCCACTTTTATTAAAATTTTT
>JBCAUG010616025.1:0-28783 GCA_038406175.1 Haplosyllis leylae | reverse complement strand
CAAAGTTTTAAACCAAAGTAATTCCTAATTCAAAGTTTTAAACCAAAGTAATTCCTAATTCAAAGTTACATACAAACTTTGAATTACATATCTTAGTTTAATTCAAATTTCCACTTTATTCAAAGGAAAACCTTGTTGACGAATCACTTCGAATTAACCGTGCCTGACCTGTAATCTCAAAAAGTATGTAAATTTGTTAATTCTTGAAATATATTACTTGTGGATTGTGAGGTGACAATTTCAAAATCAGGAGCCAGTGTGAACTGTGCACGAGGAATGCGACTTTGTAATTAATTAGAAAATCAGGAGCCATTGTGAAAGGTACAAGAGGGCTGCAAGTTGATAAAGTTGATAATTGATTAGAAATCAAGAGCTGTTGTGAGTTATGCTTGTTGGTGTGTTCGGTGTGAAAGAAATCCCCGTGGCCTTCACGATTATTAGTGGTCATGAATATCACTCGTCACAGTCTGTTCGTTTCCTAACTAGTCTATCGCTCAAGCGTTACGTGGTTGGAGAAGTTAGAGCCCATTTACATCTGGCGACAGCGACGCGTCTGCGACATCGCTCCGAATGGGTTGCAAAGCAAAACTAACGCTTAGTGTAACAGTACAGGACAGAATTTATACGTTTCATTTGGGAGCGATCTCGCAGCGGTGTCGCAAATGCTAGGTGTAAACGGGCCCTTACGTGGTTGGGGAAGTTACTCTATTTGTGGATATTACGCACGTATCTGAAGACACTTCAGAAGAACAAGTCTGTCTGCTTCGTTAACAATACATAGACAATAAAACAATACGATAGATCTACAATCGAAAAGAAGCGATAGATCTACAATCGAAAAGAAGCCTAGGTGGTCAACATGGCAACCTTTCTGCAAGATGATAAAGATAACCAGCCAAACGTCTGTGAATCGTGTCTGTCCTACATGGACAATCGGCGGACCGAAGTGAAGGAAGTGTTGCTGGCAATAGCTGTTAGATCCGGTCATGACCAGTGCGTTAAGGAACTGATAAAAGCAGGACTGGATTTAAACTCAGGTTATGTTACTGAAGCCTTCAGGCTCTCAGATCGTCGTGGGAAGCACCATATTATGGATTTACTGATCAATGCAGGAGTTGATGTGAACAGTAGAGATAACTTTGGTGATACTCCTTTGATTCGCGCTGCTTCAACAAGTCAAAATGAAGAGACTACGAAACGTATGGAACAATTATTAAAAGCCGGAGCTGGTGTGAACTTATCCAATAATGACGGTCAAACAGCTCTTATGGGTGCAGCCTACCATGGCAATGCAGAATGTGTGAAAATATTTACGTCTGGAGGAGCTAATGTGAATCAAAGAAACTCTGTGAACGAGAATACAGCACTATTATATGCAGCAATGAAAAACCATTGTGAATGCATAAGGATTCTGGTACAGGCAGGAGCAGATGTGAACATGAAAGGAAAATTTGGAAATTTAGCCTTAACATCATTGATGAAAGGTCCTGCATGTGGTGATGAGAATTCAAGAGTTCTGTATTTCATGATTCGTCGTAGTTCCGGTTTGTTTGGGTTTAATACACTCCCATGTATTAAGCTCTTACTACAGCACGGAGCTGATGTGAATGCCATTGATGGTGATGGTAACACACCTTTACTTTCAGCTATTAAGTATTCTACTTACGACAGCGTGGTTGAGTTTATAGGCGCAGGAGCTGATGTGAACCTGACACCAGACGGGAGATTCACACCTTTGATGGTGGCTGCAACTAAGTCCAATGAACGTCTTGTGCGATTGTTGTTGAGATCTGGATCCAAAATTAACATGAAGAAAGAATGTGGACAGCAAGATGGCGAGAAATTGATGACCTTGCTGTTTGCTGCTGGGCAAACAATCAGTGGTGAAATGACACGTCATGAACTCAACCTTAATCATCTGTGCAGAGAAGCAATCAGAAACCATCTGCTGGAAATAGATCCGCACCATCATCTATTCGATCGAGTACCAAAACTGAGACTCCCTTCGGCACTCAGTGCCTATCTTCTGTACAACATGTCACTTGATGATGGTGATGACAACGATGACAATAATTAATGTTGATGATGATGACGATGCTGCGTGCCTATCTTTTGTTCGTACTTGTCGCTTGATGATAATTTTAATCCTCCTTTGTAATATTTTGATGCTGATAATGACGATGACAACGATGCTGATTGCCAATTTTGCTACAGTCACATTAATATATAAAATGTGTTAAAAGTAGAAAAGATAATAATTATTATAGTTATTTGGAAGAATTATCACTCCTGATTAATTATGTATCATTTGCAACATAAATGTCCAATAAATTTTTCATATTTAATTGCAAAAATTTCTACAAGGGGAGAAAGTAGAAGGGGAAATGATGAAGCTGGGGGCTCAAGTGTTAAGGGTAGCAGCCAGCAGAGTTGGACCTCTGCCCCTAAGTTTAAGGAAGGATGCCAAGTTAAAACGGGGGGGTCGGTAAACGATACTACACCGAAACACTAAATGGATTGCCTTGCTCATTGATATCCTGAGCGACGACGCTGATGCAAGAATTTACATATTTAGATTTGCTTTTGTTCGTAAGATATCAAATACTCGCGGATTAAAATCAAAATATCAATCTATGTGTGCAGGGTCTTTCGAATCCCAATGTTCGTCGAATTCACAAAACAGCATATGCAATCAAATGCAGTGGCGCATCTAGGGGTGCTCCCGGCGCCCCCCCCCCCTTCCCCGTGGACGAAAATGTTATCAGTATATTGGGTAAACGCCGCCCCCCCTCCCAGGGTTTGGCGCCCCTTCCTGGGAGAAGTTCTGGATCCGCCCCTGAAATGAGACCATATTTTCAAAGAAGGGCACATCTCTCCACAAAGTTTGAATATTATTCGTAACTTGGATGATGTGGTGTTAATCTGAACAAGTCTCATTTATTTCTCAACATTATTTTCCGATCCATGGAAAACCCTTCACAATTATTAACCCGTCTTTGTTTGTGCGTATAACGTTCCCTCGACATTAAACAGAAGAAGCAGCGATTTGACCTACTTCACGCATTACCATTTTTTGACATACTGTCGTTTCTCGTGGCAGGATGGAGGGACCGTTTTCAGGTCTATGTGAAATATGTGATAAACATTTGAAAGATCTTTATGGAGAGAAAATTAAGGAGCATGTGCTGCTCAAAAGTTTAAGCTTAAAACACGAAAAATGTGCGGAGGCCTTAATCAAAGCAGGAGCTGATCTGAATTGGTTGTTGTTAAACGCCTTAAAGAACAGTGATGTTGAAGACGTGAACATGTTGATTCAAGCAGGAGCTGATGTGAACCAGTGTTACCAGCAAATGGAGTATCCAATTCAAATGGCGGTCATCTATCCAAACGCTAAATGTGTGGATACCTTGATTCAATCTGGAGCCTCTGTGAACCAGTGCCAATTTGGGTCCCCTGCCTTAATAACTGCAGCAGCGAAGGGACTGTATGATATTGTGGATTTATTGATAAAGGGAGGAGCTGATGTGAATATGACCGATGATAATGAATCTACCGCTTTAAATGAGGCGTCAAAATTTTCCCCCTCAAGGCTGTGTCAGTCAGCGTCAAAAAATAGCCTCATAAAATGCATAGATACCCTAATAAAAGCAGGAGCTGACGTAAACACTGCCAACCGTTACGGCATAACCCCTCTCATACGAGCCTCTGAAAGCGGCTTTTGTGAGGCGATTTGTTTACTATTACAATCAGGAGCCGATGTCAACCATGCTGCCAACCACCATGGCGTTACCCCTCTCATACGTGCCTCCCAAGGTGGCTTCTATGACGCTATGCTTTTACTATTGCAAGCAGGAGCTGATGTGAACACAGCCAGTAGTGAACTTTCAAACCCGTTGTTGGAAGCAGCTGCGTTTGGACAATGGGAATGTGTCAAGTCCATTTTCTCAAGAGACTTTCCCGATAGACTTCAAGACAAAACCGTTGAGCGGAAATATTTACGTTGTGTGAAGCTACTTCTTCGCTCGGGGGCGAATATCGGTGAAATCAGCAGCAGAATATTCCTAACTTCACTGCTGTACCACATTGACCTGTTGTCCCCGCATGAAAGCAGAGAGATGTGCCTGCTGCTGTTCGCTGCAGGAGAAACCTTGAACGATGACCCTGACGATCATCCCGATTGCTTAAAGTTCGAACATTTGAGACTTTGTCTGAAACACCTGTGCAGAGAGAGGATAAGAACACACCTGTTACAGGTGAACCCGCGCAAACACCTGTTCGGCAGAGTTCAAAGCCTAGGACTTCCGCACCTGCTTACTAAATACCTGGTCTACGACATGTCACTGGATGACGATGATGATCAAGATTATGACGATGATGATGATGGTGACAGAAGCTGAGACACTAGTGATTATGAATAAACGAGAATTATTATGTGAAGATGATTTATTAATAACCAAGCATAGAGTTTATAACTAGTTAGCAAGAATAATAATTAAATTTTCAGTGGTGGGCCAAACCTTGACCTTGACCTTGTTGAATGAAAAGGTGTTCGGTTCAATATTGTGGCTAGCCTAACGGAAATGTAGACCTGTTAATTAATAAGATAAAAATGTTAAAAAATATCCAATACATCAAAAGGAGCATCAATAAAATACCTAAGACAACAAATTAATTAATTTTTATCTGTAAAAACGCAACGTATTTGTGTAAAATGTGTATCATAAACTCCGAGATAAATTACGTGTTAAGTACGTCATTGCTGGATAGATTTGTGCTGAACTGACACATATATTACATTGCGGATATTACAGAGTTGGTCATGGAAAATTAAGGTCCATTCACATGGTGTGTTTTTTTTCTGATTGTGACTGCGCTTTTTAATCACAGAAAATTGATGATACAGGAGCGATCACGTGGTGAGTGTGCGAAAGCGATATCACATCTGAATTGAGTTTTTCCTATTAGTTAATTTCACTGAATTCTACAAAGATAAAAGTATGTAAAGCATAGCTTATATTTGATGTTGTGATACAAGGAACTCTCTTCTCTGAAATAAAGGAATTGAATTATTTTTTTGACAAACTATGAAAATTACTGAGGATTTTTTCTTTCGCTGAATTCAGTGAATTTACTGAAAAACCCAAATAGGAAAAACTCGAATGTGTTGTGACCTTTCATATGGTCGATTTTTTTCCACAACCGAGCTGTGTGGGACTTCACAATTGAGGTCCCAGGTTGGATAACATTTTGTCGTTGGATTTATTTGTTTTCAAAAAATTCATTTGTTAACAAAATTGCCAATTTCAGCTATTTTGTGAAAAACCTGAATCAAAAATCCCAGTTAATTGTGAGTTCTATTACAGAATGAATCTTCATGGGGAAAAATTCGATTACCGCTCTCAAGAGACTCGCTTTTATCATTGTTTTGCATAAAAAGTTGTAATGACCTATTTCAGCAAAGTCGAAATCAATTGATAACGTTTGTCCACTTCTTCGAACAAAGTCCGTTTGAACGTCTCGTTTGAAACTTTCTGCTACGAACACGAACCGGAATTCATAAAATTTTCGAACATGGAAAAGCCAGACGTCGTTTGTCAACTTTGCAGTGATAAGTTAAACGATGCGGGCGATAATGTAGGCAGTGCGCTTCTCTCCGCAGTGGAATTAAACCATGAGGAATGTGTAAAAATCCTCCTTAAAATTCTGGAGCAGATGATAACAACATATGTTCTTCAATGTGCAAAGCAGCTGAGCTGGGTTTCCTTTGTGGACTCAATCTACTCCTGAGGACAGGAGCTGTGTTGAAACTTTACTTAATGCAGGAGCTGATGTGAACATGATTTGCGAACAATTACCAATATGTGCTATTGTAGCAGCAGTTAAATCTGGAAATCAGAAATGTGTTCAACTGTTGCTGAAAGTAGGAGCCGATGTTAACATGAAACATAAGGGAACACTTCAACAGAGCAATGCTCTACTTGAAGTGGTGGAACTCGGAAATGATGATATTGTTAAACTATTGCTCCAAGCAGGAGCCAATGTGAACTATACAGATGGCACAGGGTACTCTCCACTTTCTTTAGCTTCCAAACATGGACACCCGACCTACAGATAATTTCACAAAGTGTGTGGACATTCTTCTACAAGCAGGAGCTGGTGTGAACGTTTTGGGTCCCTTGTTTCAAACACCTCTTGTAGTAGCACTGAATATGGGGTTCGATGAAGGTTTAGACTTGCTAATAAAGGCAGGATCTGATGTGAACAAAGTCAGTCGTCACCTAAATCACTGAAGCATAACAAAAGCAGGCACCAGCAGGTAATTCATTCAGATTGATACCAGTAACAATCTGGACACAATTACCACACCGACTAACTCAGAGAAAGGCAGTTGAAATTAAATTTATTTCTGAATGAAGACAGACAGAATACAGTTGACATAAAGCATTTAACATCAGTTTAATAAACCAAACACATTTATAATTAACTCAAACGTTTGCAAGAACACCCAAACAAGACAACTTCTCCAGGCTACTTAGGACCCCCTTCTGTCCCCAGCCTCACAATATTCTGTTGTAGCCATGGACACTTGAACTTTGTTTCCAAACCTCTTCTTACCATGTCAGCTCCTTCCTCATTCAGATTGTTGAAAGCATCAAAAAACTCCAATGCTGGACCATGTAATTCCAGTAATTGCTTCCTTGCTTTGGTGAACTCGAGGCGTTGTTCCTCCATCGCCAAGTGTGAAAGGTAATTATTACGTTATCTGACCATTCTAATCACCTTACTGCTATCGCCTGGAGATGGTAATGTGGCTGCCAATACATCTATGGCTTTTTCATTCTCACTTCTAATAGCTAACAGACAGGCTTTCACTGCTTCCTTGCACAATCTGTCAGGTTCCCACAAATCAGCTCGCTCTAACAAGAGGACTATAAATTTGTACCCTGTTACCACTAACTTATGTTCAAGGATTAGTTTAGCCACCTCCTGAAAGCCTTCCTGCCCATGCAGTGAGAACACGTTCCCACCATGGAAGCTTACTTTGGCAGCCATTCCATCCACAATTAATAGAGATTCAAGCCTATCACATGCTTTCAGGATCTGTCGTGCATCTTCCTGTCTGTCCTCATAACCAGTCTCTGTAAACATTAAAAACCCATTTTTAGCAACTTCTCTCGCATACTAGGGCCCTCATCTCTATTGGAAAGGATAAGTAGCATTTGTAGGTGTCTGAAAGCCACCCACCCGGACCTTAATAAGACTCTCTGGCACCCCGGCATGATGTGCCCACCCAGAACCACCACAGCATAAAGAATGTGTTGAAAAAGCCTTACTCCTGAACCCTGCCTTTTCAACACTTTTCTAAACTTTTCTTGAAACTGAGTGTAAGTGAAAGCCACCTTCCCTTTCACACCAAAGAGTGGATGATGTGGCTTTCCTCCCTGACTCAGCAATGACTTGATTGAAGCCACCAGCCACAAGGGTGAACCTGGAACCGGGAACAATGGAATTTCCAACACAGTTTCTCTGTGTTGCACATTTTTAGCCCAAGTGACAGAGATAATTGCAACTCCCCCACTGAAACTAATATGGCTTCTTGTTAATTGCTTCACCGGATCAAAGGCTTCCACTGAATCAGGCACTAAATTGCTCTTCCTCAAAAAACCAAAGAAACCAATCAAAAGGATTGCCCAAAAGATCCTGTCTTTCATTCTATTTAGGTTCAAATAACCCAATAATTCTGACAGTATCTCTGGGGTTATTGGTTGAGCCCTTTTTACTGGCCTTACCATGAGTTTTGTTAGACCTCTCAGTGTAAGTTTCAACTCAACATCCTTAAAATTAAGGGGTTCCTGTTTCATTAAAATGTGCAACTTTTTTATCCCATATAAATAATTCTTCACTGAATTGACTGACTTAAAAGAATAGGCTAAAAATTGAGCATATATAGACAAATCGTATGGACAGGGACTGGCCATTTGTTAAATCCATATCTTTTTGAAAACCTATAAAAAGACCTCCACTGAGCCAACAAGTTGCGCACCGTACCTGCAGAATGTGCTGATTTCTGTGTTTTTGCCAAGTCATTTTTGAGTTTCTGTCATTCGGCAAACTCTTGTGACATTTGACTGCCTGCATGTAGTGATACGTTGTCATCGCTTCTCACTGCTGCAGCACTTGTTGGTCCTGAAAAAAACACAGATCTGTCACATTACAAACTTCCAGTGAACTTCTTTTACATCACAGAAATTTCTCCCGACCTTACTGTTTAGTTTTTGAAATTCATCTTGGTACTTGTATCCAAGGTGCCATCTTGATAGTGCATCACTTTCTCTGTTGTCTACTCCTTTCAGAAAAATAGCTTTGATATCACAGCTTATTAGAGCTAACAAAGTATGCAGCTCTCTCAAGCATTTCTGTATAAACAGATTCCTGGAAGCACCTGGATTAATCACTGTAACTGTTGTGACATTATCACAAAACACAACCAATCTCTTTCTTTGAAATTCCTTTCCACTCAATTTCAATGCTACTACTATCATCATACATTCTAATTCATTTATATGCAAATTTTTCTGAATGATGGCATTTGGGTACTTCCAATGTGTAAACCAATTTCTTGAACATGCACGTCCACCAGTTAAACAACTATCTGTGCTAAATATCTCATCTGGATCTGACCACTGATTTTCCATCATGAGAGCTGTGCAGTTGAACAAAGGAGCAAAGTTCATCCACCACTGAATGTCTTGTTTCATTTCCGCTGGCACTGGCAATGTTCTGATTTTAGGTAACATTCTCAAAAAATTGAGAATTCTGGAGAGATACACTCTACCAGAATGCACACATCTGCAGGCGAAATTTAATAAAGCTGCCAGCTTCTGTGTTTCTTTCAGTGATGCTCTCTCCTTGCTCAACCACACATTTAACATTCACATGATCTCGTCCGATTTATCACTTGGAATTGACATAGTCAATGTCACTGTGTTTACCTCAATACCAAGAAATATCATAACTGTGCAGGGTGCAACTGTTTTGTTGAGGGCCTCCTTGAGTCCAAACTTCTTCAAGGTGTTCTGCAAATGAAGAAATGCCCTTTCAGCTTCTTCAGCTCCCGTGATATCATCTAAATAATTTATCGCAAAAAAGCCTTCATTAGTTACAATATAAACAATACAATTGGAAACACACTGGCAGCACTTGGCACTGGAGCGCAAACCCATGCTCAAGGTGCAATCATAAAATATACCATTGTTAAAAACGTATCCCAGTAAATTGACACAAGAAAAGTCAATAAAAATCTGGGGATAAGCCCTGGATAAATCTACCTTAAAAACTCTGCAAAAGCGACCTAATTTCATAATTCTTGCGACTATATTATCTAATGATGGCAAAGTCAATTTTTGGAACTCATCTAGGTACCAGTCTTTATGTATGCCATCATTAATTGAATTTCCAGGGGGATGGGAAAGGTCCAAAATTAACCTCCGATCCTTACTGTCTTTCTTAGGCACTGAATTTAGAGGAGAGAAACAACTGTTTTCAAATGGAGGACTTTGAAATGGACCAATTGCTGCTCTAAGTCTCACTTCTTTCTGTAACAAACTTTCCACGTGATCGCAATAAAAACGCGCTCCGGTGTGATTATGCAGGATCAATTTTGAGCCCGTCCTACCATTATGCCCAAGAGGAAAACCATATTTCAAAAGTTCAATTACTTTTTTATCATGGTAGTCTTTGAGCTTATGTTCGATATAACCAAAATTGAAACTTGAGGGAATTTGAATTTTGCATTGCTGAAAATTAAACTTTCCTGATTTCTTAATTTGAAAATGCGTCTGGATGACAAATTTCGCAAAATCATCAATTAGTCACTTGTTTTTCCCACAATCCATCTCTGCATGCTGTGCCTCTATTCCATCGTCAACCAGACACCTCCTACAAATGTGTAATTTCCACACTGTTTGACCATTAATTTTTCCTTCATGTGCTCTATCAGAGTGGCAAGTTCCCCGATTAAAGTCTAAGCAGTATTTCTTTCTTTCTTCAAACTTGTTCCTTCCTTTCCCCTGCTTCTCCCCTCCTCCCCCTGACTTACTTTGCTTTCTACCTTCAACCGTGATACTATATAGTAGTTGTTGCTCAAAGGACCTTAAATCCCTTTTTGAACCCCCCCGCTAGACATGCTATCACTGAGAGTGTTTGCACCTGTTTCATTGACTAATGGTTCACTGACGAGAAGTTCATTGTCTATCACACATTCATTGTTTACCCTACTCTGCCCTTCCCGCTCATACTTACTAGAGTATAATGCGGGGGCGTCCTGTTGACTATTTTTATCATGTTTATTATTTTTTATATTTCCTTTCAAACATGGACTCGCATTTTGTGTAGCTGATCCCAACACTTTTTTCTTGCTTGCTGATTTACCCAAGTTTATTATATGGGGAGTTTTCGCTTTAGATGCACTAAAGCCTCTTCTATTTAAAACTGCATTAAATCTGGTTCAGCCATTTTCAAGCATTTAGAAACACATGTCAGATTTTACTTACTGTATCCAGCAACGAAGAATCGACCATGTTCCTGCCTCACAATAATTGATTTAAATTGATCTGGTAGTCGAAGGCGCGTTGAACTGTTAGTTAAAGCGGGAGCTGATGTGAACTCAAAATGTACTTTGGGACACAAAGCACACAAATGGGAAACAAATGTACTACGGAAAGCTGTGGAAGGTGGAAATGAAGAAATTGTTCAACTACTGCTAGATGCAGGAGCTGATATGAATTTTGAAGTACGCGGGACGCCAACTGCACTATGTGAAGCTGCCATAGGTGAACATTGTAACATACTTTAGTCCCTAATCAAAGCAGGAGCTGATGTGAAAGAAGACCGAAGTTCTGCCCTGGTTTGTGCCTTGCGATGCTTAAACGAAACTCAACCCAGAAGCAGTTTCACAAAATGTGTCGATGTTCTCATACAAGCAGGAGCTGATGTGAACCATGGAAAGGAGGAATGGTGGGAGCAAACACCAAGTTTCATAGCTATACTGAATGGTTTTGATGAAGGCCTAGACTTGTTAATAAAAGCAGGGGCTGACGTGAATAGTGGCTACGCTGGTCTTTCTCCTATGTCGCTTGCTGCTGGACTAGGTTTATACGAGTGTGTGAAGCTACTAATTGCAGCAGGAGTTGATGTGAACAAAGTCGATGGCAATGGACAATCGGCCTTTGTATCCATTAGCCATCGATGCCGTGATTACAACTTTGAACCAGAAACTCCTAAACAACACAAGTTTATACGAGATGTTTTGCCCAAGATAGACTTCATAGAATGTGGTAAGATCCTCCTTCGCGCAGGAACGAAGGTCAACCCTAAGTTATTGGATAAAAGGCCATTAAATTACTTCATTCAGGATTTCAACATGCAACGGGAAATTTTCTTGTTCATCTATGCAGCGGGTGAAACTTTAGAGGGCAGCACTATAAGAGTCGGCGATCCTGAACATCCGAAAATTCCAGACTTCCTGTTGTTGGAGGATCTTGATCGATTTGATCTGAAGCATATGTGTCGACTGTTGATAAGAAAACATCTGTTAAAGGTGGACCCTCACGAGCATCTATTCGGACGTATTCCAAAACTCGGGCTTCCAAAACCGCTGACAAGGTATCTGCTCTACAACTTTTCACTGGAATAAACGTGATACCATCGACAGGAAACAGTGGCGAAATTAGGGGGTGCAAGGGAACTCCTCCTCCTCTCGACCAAAACTGCTTTCTTTCCATGCAGTTGTTGGAAAAATTGGCCACATAGTAGGTTGGCGATCCCCTTTGTGGTCTATGCACACCAAGCAAAAGTCGGAGCGAAATATCAGAAAACAAACAAAAAGATCAAAAGTAAGCCACAAAAATCAAAGAAAATTTTCGCTTTCTCTTTGGCTTTTGCTCAGTGTAAACGGGCCCTCAGGGGTTGGCACCCCAGCCTGGAAAATCCTGAACCCGCCGCTGGGAAAAGATCAGTTGGATGAAATTCAATGAAATGTTTGTTTATTTTTACTTTTACTTTTCACATTAGCAGAAAATTGTGCATTGGGCGCCAACCAATCAGTGGACTGCCGTGCTACAATCCTATTCACTATTAGTCTAAATTCGGCAAATGTGTGAAACAGGGGATTCAATTGGCCTGTATTCAGTGTCGGAATGCACAAGAAATCTCCTAATGAGACAACATGATTGTAAATGAGATTATTATTCCACGTAGGTGATCTGCTAATAACACAGAGGCGGCTGAGAGCTTAAGGATTCTGGATACAGCACGAAATACCTCAAGGAACAGGGGATCGCTGACACTGGGCAGTATATCTTTATATAAGAAAAAGATACGTCTTGAAAATACAGATAAGTCGGATAAGCAAAAAAGAAAAGCTACTGGACACTAACTTTTCATCGTTTTCAAAGAAGGGGCGATGATATTTGAGGCAGCTAAGGGATTCAACATGTGTGGAAGCACGAAGCTTCCTGTGCATTTCAGCTGGCAATAGATGGTCAACCATGGCTAGTTGTGCTAAATCTTGAGTTACAAACACGGTATCAAACGGGGTCTAAGTGTCCCACACAAACGGACCTATATCCTTAACAAATTAAAATTGAGAAGTAGATTAAAAAATAACAAATTGCAGAATAAGTCTGACTGACGTTCATGAAAGATTTATTTTGTGCGCTTACAAGGCAGTGGAGGTGTGCGTGAGGTGGTTAAAAACCACCTGTGAGAAAACTGATGATTTGCTACCATGGCTTAGAATGCTAAAGTGTAGTAGAGGTACTTTTCCAGAAAAATATTCAACTTATGTATCACTTTCAATGGCCAATCACATTTGCTCTTGTTTATCAAATCACCATATACCGTTTTTTTTAAATTACAATCAAACCTAATTGGTGACTTATACAGCTATATACATTGTTTAATGATGTTTTGTCGAGGGTATTCATTTAAATATGATGGACTCATATACAGCTCTGTAAATAAAGTTGGTCAATTTAAACAGAACATTTCTGTAATTGAGTGTAATCAAAACCACCTTATAAAACACACAACCTTTATTGAATCAAAAAATCCTTTTGATATATGAAATAGTCTAAATGTCTAAATTCTGTATCACCTTCTCAATCGTATTGAGCATTGATGTATGATGATGTCTGTTCTTCGGTATAGATTTAGGTTCAGAATAGTGATGAAGACAATTTTCCAATAACAAAATGTGATCTCCAGTGGTATTGTGTCAGAGGGCATCTGTGAAATTGCACATGTTTTGTTGTAAAATGAGAAAATAAAATACTTAGCTGCCTAAAAATGCTATTAGATTTTTAAGAGATGAGAGAAACTAATTAGTATATAAACCAATAGGAGACATGAGCACCTCAGTTTGCGAGATAAAAGTGTAATGATTTATGCTCTTAAGGTCACTAATTTGGCATTGACCAAAAATGATGATAAGTCGACATATTTTGAGAATTGTTGTGACATGTGTGTAAATATACATGCACCTCGGTTACGATTTTCTTGCTTATGAGATTGTTACATTGAAAGCATTCCATGAGCAATAACGACATCGCAGCTGATTTCCTTTGTTATTTACATTAATTGAACTTACAAAACCAGAGACAAAGAGTAGTCACATATGGCAGACCACTTTTACCTGTTGCTCAGGCTATCCTTTAATAGAAATCATTGTGCCATATTCTATTCAAACAATTCTTGTCATGGGTTTATTTTTTGTAAAGTTGACATGTTCCATGGTTTATAAAATTACTTTTACAGACAAATACAATGCCAAAGTGAAAGTAGACGGAGCTTGAGGCTCGTAAACATCACATAATAACCAATTAGGTTCATTGTCTTATTGTGGTAAAAAGATTAAATTCCTTTGTATTGAACTGGTTAGATTGTCTGAAAGTTTTCATTTCTTCTATAGAAATTTGAGTAGCAATTTAGTGTGAGTGATGTAAAATTGCCATTGGACTACGATAAGATTTTCCATATCAATTTATATATTCTACCATATCTTCTTCTTTTTGCATTTTTACTTCAAATAAAAATAAAAATAGGCAGAGTGTACACTGTATTCCATATTTACTTCGAAAATATTCAGTACTACTTTACAGAATATAATCTGGTCCAAAAACTTAAATATACAAATAAGGTGGGTGTCATATCTTGACAAGCTTTTGGACAAAATAAAAACAGTAGTGCAGAAAACTTCAGAGATATATACTTTATAATTTGATCATATCTACTCATTTTATTGCATTTAAGACAGAGATATTTATCTTAGAAGAGTAATCAACGTGATTGATGTTCAACCATAAATTGTATCGAATCTCTTTAACACATCCTGACATCGGCTTGCTACATTTACGTCATTCTCCTTCTGTAACAGAGGACCATCGCGGAAAAGATTTCTCGAGACGAATTCCAGAAACAGTTTACAGTTTGGATTGAGTCACATTACGGTCTGTTTACTGGTGACAGATCGCATTGACGATTGATTAATGCTATATCTGGAATGTGTTGAGTGAGATCTCCGGATCAGTGTCTTTATGAGCGGAATTCTGGAGCACCAGAGGTGAATCACTTTCCTGAAGTAATGATTCACAAAGCAGTAGAGGATAAAGTTCACCGAGAAATTGACAGCTTGCAACAAATTTGTTGTTATCAGTAATAAACGATAGGTTCGTCCGTAAGATTTTGGGTCTGCTATTTCTCCATAAAAGTGAACAATTTCTGAAGGCATCACAAGCAGAAAGTACATAAATACTATTGATATGAGAGTAACTGTGATAAGCTTTTGATTGTTACTGTCTAAGGACTTCCTTTGGCCCTCCTGTCTCTGTTTCCGTATTTTCCGTGAAAGGCGCAAAGAGTGGATCAGCTTGAAATTGTAATAGGCCAGAAGAAAAATTGGCAACATGAATCCAAGTGTTCCCCATATGTATGTAAAGACTGCATAGAAATCAACATTTGTCCCAAATGTTCCAGAGACAAGAAGATATTTCGTTTCAACAGGACAATGAATCACTATAACTTTCCAATAATAAGTTAAAGGAATGTGCAATAGTGTCCAAATCACTGTACATGCTAGTATGGCTATGACAGTATGGATGCATCTCATGTACTGACGAGCTCTAATGGGGTTACTGACTACCACGTATCTACTAACAGCCAGGATCACTGTAAACCAGGTGGACATCTTAATTAGAGTATTTTGAAGAAAGTTTCCATAAAGGGTATAGAAGTAGGCAAAGTCCTTATGGTTGAAAATATACTGAGGAAGAAGATGTGCTCCTGACATTGTCACCACACAGAAGAGAAAATCTGAAGCAGCCAAAGCCATCATTCCCACGAGTGCCCCTTTCTCCATTGTATCCACACCTAGGAAAGATTAATCTTTTAAAATATTCACTCACATTATATCTATCACATAAAATCAAATATGTTATGCATTAAATGCAAAGGACAATTACAGTCAAGAGTGGCCAAGACACATAGATCTAAGCAATAAAGCGCTTGAATTGAAGACGGAAATGCCACAAAAATGGCAAAATACTTGGTGGATCTTAGGACTGTCTTTTTGAAATTTTGCCAAATCATATGTTTGTGCCCCCATCCGTGAAGTATCCTTTCCCTAACGTCTCCACGCCAACGTGTGGCAAAAACCCAAATTCCAACCTGGAACACATTTTACTCGAACATCAATTGACGCGATTAAGTCTTTTTGACAATTATCTCAAGCAGAGGTTTGAAATCTTACCTTCTTTAATCTTTTTTGTTAGGATTAGAACATTTAATATATTGCCAATGATTCCAAATACACACAGCAATGGTATTGCAATTCTCCTCGTAAAATATCCATAATCCCACTCATGCGGATTTTTCTCTATACCAGCTGCGTTGAAAGTTCTCGACAGATTTGTGTTCAGTTCACTGTGGTTTAGAATCTGCAGAAATGTTCCATTATCCACATCTCCAAACAGTTCATATGAACTGTTATTTGAAAATGTTGGCTCGGTTTCTATTCGTGTACTGTTTGCAAAAGTTAGTGTTGCTTGTGTACAAAGCAGTTCCATGTCTCGAATCATTGATTCCCAGTACTTGCGTAATGTTCGATTTCAAAGTCTTAAGAATACTTTTGTTGAAAACGGATGTACAAAGCCTGAAACGTATCAATTAAGTTCAGTCACGAACAAGGAACTACTGCATCATTATCTGTAGCGTTGAATAGTAATGTAAGACAAGTAATGTCTACAAATCTACAAGTTATGTCCCAAATGTCTCCAGCTCTACATATCAAAGTACTTTTTGTTCGCTTTCCTGGTTTTCCTAGTTTTACAAGTCGTTCACAAATGGAAATCCCGTCAAATGCACAGTAGGCTAGTAGGCTTCCGCAGTACTGACATCCATTCATTTAATGTTGAAGTATCAAGCTGAACAAATTAGGCCCACATGTCTCGTGTTCCGAACTGCTTTTTAGTCTTAGAAATAACTTTCAAAGTGCTGTTAGATATCAAAGAGTTCTCTCAAATTCCGTTTTAGATCCAGTAAGTGAAACAACGGTGCAAACTTGTCCTGGTCAGAGTTTTTTTCGATAACGAACATTTCTTGATCGGAATGAAGCTGTTATCATAGCCTAGTACAAAGCTGTACAATCGTATTTCGTTTCTCATCGTCTTAAAAAGATTCATATGTTAACCAATTGCCATCTGATCACACATTGTTCAGGGGTACTTAAAAACACAGGTTTTTTTTGTAATCACATCTGGGCGTGTATGTGTCTAATAAACAGAAAAAAGTGGAGAATTTCATGATTCTGGAAGTTATGAAACTAAAACAAGCAACCTAAAATCAAATGAATTTATAGTAAATTATTGGCAGATATATCTAACTAATCTTTTTTTCATAGTCTTAAGCCACGAAAATTGTATCACAAACACCCTTGCGTTACGTAACAGTACACAATATTTAAATGCTATATATATTCCATTCCACAGGCATCTGCTGCTCATGCTTAGTATTACTGCTTCTAATAGAGAGCATTCCGTGACAATTAACGTGTCTAGACTCAATCTGCCTTTTGTTTGCACTCTTTTTCCACTTTTCTCACAAATATTTACCCTATTCAGGTATTCAAATCGACAGATTTTCTATGAACATGCATTTTAGAGTTCACAGGTCTCTTCATAGCTTTAATATTTTCGTGAATGGAATCTCGTTCTAAAACGTACATGAGCTCTTTCAGTGAATTTGCTGGCTCTGCAGACTACATTTAAACTTTGGATTTGTGCTGAATTTTGGTTAATTTGATCTTTCAGTAAGATCCGTTATTTGAACTTGACAACTGCAGTAAAATGTATTGATCTCATCCTGACCAGCGAAATGGAACACAGACATAATTGTTACAAATTATATGAAACATTTACATTTGCTCAGCTTTTAGATATACATATCACTATTTCGATAAAAAGTCCTTAATTATGTAGCATCTGATTGTTGAACTTTAGGACATCAGGAAGAGGAGAGCTAATTATAAAAATGATAGGAGTTTACCATGTATTTTGATATTCATTAGAACATGATTTTTTAAAATTTTTCTGTTGCCTTCTGTCGACCTCAGCCATATAATTGCCAAGTAGCACTATTCCTATTTTAATTTGGCTAATTGGTGGCTCATTAGAGACACCTTATTGGTGACTTCGAGGGTATTGTAACATCCTGTCCTGTCCAGGGGGCTCTTAACACCCAAGCCTTCGGCAGTTTTATGATAAGCAGGCCTACTTTAACCTGTATTTATTGGTTGGATTTGTTTACACAGAATGCTGCCATGACATCATTTAGGCCTAACAATGTCACGAGACACCATTTGAACTGTGTTCATGACGTCATTTTTGGGTTATTTTGTTCTAACTGTGCAATTGTTTCTCAAAACGTAGATGTTTTTTGATAAATTGTTGTCAATGGAAATTTCCTTCCTTGAACCAGAAGGTGAAAGCGCTTCTCCTGTAGTACTTAAACTATCGGAATTTTAGGACCAATTGCATCTAACCCTTATAATCGTCCTCTCAATTGTTTTGTTACTGATTCGTTATTGAACGATTGACGGAAAGAATTGTGCAATCTTTTTTCATAAATATTCAGTGCATAGAGATGTTTTTCAGTGAAACCAACAAGGATCCCATTTGAAAGGTTTCACACCAAGGATTAACCCGCACCTGAATAATAGTTTCTCGCTTTAAATGCCTCTTTTTGACATTTCAATTTCCCTTATTACCATTCGTTGGCCATATCATCTTATTGATTTACTATTCCAAATTGATGTGAACAATTCCTCTTCTGGGAAACTCTCATATGTCCTTGACTCAATAACTTTCTATAAAATATTTTCTGTGGAAATTCAAATCCAAAAGAAGTCGAAAGAGGATACATACCATTTCTTTCCTGAAAGTCTGAGGTTGGCTAGAACTAAATTTGTTCCTCAAATCTATATGAAATCAGTTTCAATAGAAATGATTGGCACATTTTAGAAGGCGGCGATTAGAGAATTGTATGGAATAGCTTGAATCACCATCTCCTCAGTTACACAGGTCGGATTCAGTTTGAAGTTCTGCCTGGTTGTCCACGCCAGAATTTCGGCCTGGCAATCATCCATATATGCAATGATAAAATGACTAAATGAACATTATATATATGTCACCAACTATTAGTTTGGGGAGATTTCTAAGTACCAGTCTAAACTTAGCTCCTCGCAGTTAGCAGTCAAAGCAAGAGTCTTTGCATCTCAGGGGGCAACAGCAGTTGTTCATGAGTGTTAGTTCATGCACTGGACTTAGTTGTGAAGGAGCTCTAGTCTGTAATGCTGAATGGAGAATTAGGGTGTGGGGACCTCACTAGAGCTCCAGTACCTCCACAGTCAGTGTCTCCACAGAAACACCTGCACTGTGAAGAATACAAACACTCAGCCTAAGTACAGTCTTTATTGTTACTCCTAAGACTGGTTAAAATGCAGGAACAGGGAGTCAAGCTGGAACAACTGGGGAGCTCACACTCATAATACAGCAAACCTCCATAAAGTCAAGTGAATGCATAGTTACAAACAGAAAAATACTGGAACACACTGTAGCAGGAAGCTACATGCAGGAAACACTATCAGATGATTGACCAGTCACAACCAATTGGCAAATGAAAACTAAATACAAACATATTTAACATTTCAAACTAGCATAAGTTCATACTCTTAAGAGGCTGGAAAACATTTAAAAGTAAACTGTTTTTATGAAAATAAAGCAAACAAATCTTCCTATATATGCTTAAAAAAATAACCTTATTTCATATAGGTAATGAACATTTAAAAGTAATGAGATTCTATCATTAAAAATAACACAACTGATTTCTTGGCAACCACTGCAGGCCATAAATAATCAGATATATGAATTGGTCACAATTTCAATGATTTAATGATATACACTCTTATATATAATATATGCACATTAAACATTTGTATATTAACAAATATAGTATTTCAATAAGGCAGAACCAAAGACAGAACTTCTTTGCAAGGTAATAAAGGCAGAACTTCAAACTGAATCCCAGCTATGACTTATTTTAGCTTTTATTTTGAGCAATGATATTTCTGCTGAATTTCAGAAGTTAAATAAACTGTATTTCATAAGATTTGAAACTATGTTTGTTGTTTATATTTTAACTAATTTTATTTTGAAACTTAATATGAATTATATTTAAATCCCTGCACCTTCATCCTTCAATTGTTCTCCATCTCACAGTGCCAAAAATTGCAAGGCTTAAATCAGTACAATGTGAGTCTTAAATAGTCAAGAAGTGCTCAAAGGGAACTGAAGCCTGTTGAGACTAGCTCCAGGAAATGGAACTGCGAAACTCATGCAGACGTTTTTCCTGCTTAAATTGTCCATCCTCAGTAAAACCTGTTAAAGGTCTAATCTGCTATTTGCCTTATTCATGATGTCTTCGGGTCAAGGATTTCACCTCTCTGCACACTATTTTTATTCTGTGCAGACACCTCAAGCAACATCTAGATATTGCCTTTCTCTAGCATGTTCAGATTAACAATGGTCACAATTTGGAGAATTAGATCTACCTAGAACTATTTTATTCATCACGTTTACCGGTGTGGGACGAATTTCTTTTTTTTTATCAGTTACTCTTAACCAGAGCCAACATCTCTGAAGAGTTTATTCTAATTAAATGACCTTTCTTTCAGGGAAGATCTAAGAAAGATTTAATTTGTTATGCAGGTGTGAAATCATATTATCATTTAATACCTAAAAAGGATGATATTGATTTTTAATTTAGGAGCAAGCTTCCCGGCAGCCACATATCTACCACAAAACTAGGTACATGTTTAATAGGTCTATGAGCTGTAAATGAGATTGTAAAAAGGCTTGGGCAGGATTCTAGTGGCCCAAAATTATCGTTTACATGGTGACTGCTAAGGGAAGTACAAATATGATGACAATGGCCAACTTTGAATCTGTTGATTGCATACAGAAAGTAGATCGGACTCCAGAGAAAAAATTGACCTGAATACAAAATGACGTTACCACAAATGCTTCGTAGATTTCAAAAGAATCCGTTTCGGAATATTCTTCAGGGAATACGCTCAAAATCATAGATCCAATAGAAGCAGAAACTTGGAAACACTTCAGAAAATAGAAACAGATTTACATCGAGGGGAATAGAATTTCACTTTGGTAACTCTTCACCTGCAGGTGACATTGGATCCAGATTGAACCAAACGTCAGAAAAGTCAGGAAAATTACACATAGATCGAGACTCAGAAAAAATATAGATCTAGATCTAAACTTGTTAAAAAATTTAGATCTAGATCTTGACTCAGAAAATATTAGATCCAGATCTAGATCTAGACTAGAATAATATTTCTAATTTCCAATTCCAGATCTAGGCTTGGAAAATAATGTGGATCTATGCCTAGACTCGGAAAAAATTCTAAGTCTAGATCTAGATTTGGAAAAAAATTGATCTACATCTTGACTTGGAAAACAAATCAAGTCTAGATATCTAGACCTAGAAAAATATAAGTCTATGACTAAATTTCAGAAAAAAAATAGATTTAGATGCAGACTTCGAAAAAATTTAGATCTAGATTGATGTGTATGATCCCTTGACCCAAACTGACATCATTAGTTTTTTCCAAGTTTTCCAATGTTCCTTTCATTCTCACTTTGCATGGGTTCAACCTCACCTTCATACTCATCACTTTTTGTGAAATAACATTTTTTATCTCATGTTTCAAAATTCCGAAAATTTCCGCCAAATACCCGTCCGTAAACCAATAAGGTATCTCTACGAGTTACCAGCAAAATATGGGCCAGTACTACTGAGGAAATCGTCTTTCAAAAGCTTTACCACACTCATACCATTCACATTTAATTTAACAGATATTAAGGTAGGAAATAAATAGGAAGTGGACTGTTTGAATTATCCCCGAGGTGCAAACCGACCAACCTCCCAACAGTCTATGACTCGTAGGATTCTCCCCATGTTTACAACCGAATTAGCTATCAATTATTCATGTTCTTTGCAATGTTAATATTAAAAAAGTACATCCAGTGGATTTAAGATGAATTAGCTATCATACAAAATATGCGGTTTTAATAACTTCCACTGGAACTATACAATTGCAGGGACTCGAAGCTTCCTCTCAATTAATTTCCTAAACTGTGGCGGTTCAAATAAATCATTTTCGACAGATTTAATCCATCTGTATCATCAATGTATGCGGCATGATCCATTGGAATTCTAGACCATTACATTAAAAATATAACTGAAAATGTCATAATAATATAATGTCATAATAAATAGATCTAATAAGAAATTTGTGTGAACAGAGATTTTGACAGTGACACCAACATTTGTTTTTAATCTCATGAAAGTAAGATTTCCATAATAAGTTCAATCTGCAGTGAATTGAATAGAAATCATGTTTATGGTCACTATTTATTGAAATAGTGAGAAATAGATTAGCAAATGGCATTGAAGTAATGGGACAAAGGTATGTGACATGATCTACTCTGAATCATTCTAGGTAGATTCAAAGACATCGGAATTGTTGGTACACCAGTTAATTTGCATGTAAAATCCATGTAAATTTAAGGAGACGTAGCGGCATGCCTTCAATACTAGACTGGAATAATATATCAGAAGTTGCTCTCTGCAAAAAAAAATTGAAGATACATTAACAAAATATTTCCCAAATTGGAAGCACCAACAACAGCAACCTTTGTGCAAGGAAATTTCTGCTAAAGTCATCTCTCATCTGATGCTTTTCAGTGTAACAAAGTATTTATTGGCTAAATCCTTTTCAACCCACATCAAAAGACACTTTCTTATCTTAAAGGTAGGCAGCAATTTAATGGCTCTGACTGGGCTGATGTTTGCCTTCTTTGAACCAGTGGACCATGTTCATGAATTATATTCAAATGGAATGAGTGACTTGTTGTCTCGGTAAAAAAGTAAAAATTAAGTACTTTTTCAAGAAAATATTCAATTTCTATATAATATCTATGTTTCAGTGGATAAAGGCACAATCAAAATAAAATTCTGAAGGAAATTAAGTTTATAAATGCCCATATTTTAGAAAATATACTGATGTGACCAATATCTCATGACTTAAAGTTGCATTTTTACTGGCTCGTAGAGTCAGCTTAGTGATTACTTAGGGAGGCTTGTAACATCCTGTCCCAAGAGAGAGATGAGCTCTTGGTAGTTTTATGATGATTAAGCCTTTTTTAACCTGCAATCATTGGTGAGAATTTGTGTACACGAGAATGTTGTCATGGTATCATTTACGTGCCAGCAATTGTCAACTCACTTCTTGATCATATAAGATATTTTAATACTTTATCCTGGTTAGCATCCCAAAAAATTATCCAAACAATTCCGAATTGTCAGCAAAAAGATACCAGTAGTCAAGGTCTTTTTGGTGATAAGTACAAAGCTGTGTTTGAGCAATTTGATGGGAGATTCTTTTTAAGTTAAATAATATATGTGTTAATCTTTATATAATCAGATCGATTTTAGAGAAGGATAGGCAATCATCGCGTTGATGTAAAAATGTACCAAGCCTTTAGCTCAGTTGTTAATTTCTGATAATGACCAGTTTTCGTTTAGTATTTTTCCTGAATACCTCTGCTGTATTTGCAGAAGCTTTCAGATGAGACGAAGGCTTATTCAGCAATTTCTAATTTGCGTCACAATTAGCACCTGTAATCCTGAGTAGCTCTCATAATTTATTTCAAAGTGATCGAAAATACTTCTTCAAATATTATCCTGTAATATTTAGTCTCTGCGCTAAAGCAAAGCCCGATTTTGTTTATCGATTCTTGGAAATATATGTGAAGTAAACTAATAATTACAAGGATGCTAAGTTAGCCAATCACTGGCGGCAGTCTCACATTTAATTAAACTGTGACATAAGTAGATTAGATAAAGGATTGGTTATTTTTCTTGGAAAATGAAGGTTATGCTTTCCTTGAGCAGATATTAAGTAAACCTGTAACATCAAGAATATGATGAATCCAGATGTTTCTAAATGCGTATACGCTTTTTATATATCTATTTGAAACAATTTAGGTGGTTCTTTCTTTTGTGGAATTAAATGTTTCTTGTGTGGACAGTTTTATTGATCAGGATTGTGAGATTGTGACATATTGTGAGTAATGTTCTGTTGTTCCATGCGAGAGATGGATTTTAATCTATCCGCCCATTACCAGAACCTCGAGAAAAAGTCCTTTTTGCTCATAGGCGTCAGGCACAGAGGATATCCTTATTATTCAACTGTCTGGAGGCATCTTCGTCCCTATCCCATGATGTAAGGTTATGTATGCAATAGGAGGGAGGCCAGGATAAGGGAATGGAACCAGGTCATTATGGGACAAGCTTCCCCTGAAAATGGGATCTAGTGATGTGGTGCTTTTACTAAAGACAAAGAATGAGTACAAACCTCGTGTTGTAAAGTCGGGATATTTCTGCGAAAGTACCACATCTGCATAACAAGCTAATTATCCTCAACATCAGTCAAACGAGAGTCCTGAAATGATATTGTTGAAATTAAAAGGGAAGTCAGAAAGGTTATTGGGTCTGAATCTTGTGGGATTATCTAAAAAAATATTAGGTATATACAGTTGTCGCAATGTGAAGTATAACATTGGTTTCAACTGGCACTTACGTCTATTTGGCCACATCCGGTATTTGAGCATCTTTATTGACACATTTTCATTCCCTTACTTACACACAACCGAAGACAGTCATTGGTTGTCCAAATTCATTCACTTCATAATAAATTAAAATTATATAATAATGGATACCTTTTGTTAGAATTGGTAATCTGCGAGCCATATTTAAGGACGATGTTCCAGTAAAGATCCTCGAATACCTGGTGTGTTAGTCCCCTGTTTAGCTTCAAATTATTCAGAACTGTGGTCTGACTCCTGTTATGTATGCATGATAATTGAGACATTTCAAAACAAAGACAAAGTGGGTTGTGAAAAGAATAAGGATGACAAAACTATGTAAAATGAGAAATTACTTCAATGTAAAAGTATAGCATTTTTGCACTTTTCAAAATGGAAATTTTCATTGTAGTTTAAAAATTTAGTGCCGACACTTAGTTCATTACTGATATTTTTTTTGTATGGACTCTATTTTAAAGAAATCTGTTTCATCCTAGAATATCTCTATGCGTATTGGTTAATCAATGCTTTTGAGTGAATTCGTGGCAAATAATTCACGAGCTCCAGCGAGTGAATAGGCCACGAATTCACTCAAAAGCATTGATTAATTGATTTACACAATGGTGGTGACCAGGGACAGTGTCTTTAGGCACTCCATGAATGAGCCCTTTCAGTGGCGGCCAAGTGTGCAGTTCAGTCAGGGAGAGTAGGTGTAGTCAGCTGTCTTGTCACAGTCACTTTGCATTGGGTTTTTTTTGGCGGGAGAAGGCCACATGGCCCTTGCTGTTTCAGTGGCAAGCAATGGAGCTCTCGGACAGACTTTTCATGACAAATAGGGACTGGGACCCCCTGTATTTGAAGGAAATTGTGACACAGGATTTTTACAAGTTCAGGGACCTTTGGCATAGCACGGTCACTGACATGGAATTGGTCCAGGAGGCTGATAAAGTTGAAAGGTACTGCCCTGTGGTTGAAGACATCTCAGTGGATGATGATACATTGTATGAAGCAGTGACTCAAATAGAGAGAGAGTAAGTAGGCTTGCCTTTATTGGTCTCTGTTGGGATGGTGTCATTTGCCTTTTGCCTTTCCTAAAAGTTACTGCAAACTTCATTGTAGGATGGCCAGTGAAGACAGCAGTGTGCAATTCTTTCAGTTTGATGCCACTGGTAACATGTATATTTTTGCTCCTGGGGCTGGGTGTACCAGTGAGGCAAAATTAGTAAGACCAGGTGACGAGTTGATCTTCAGTTCCAGTGATGTTTGGCATAAGCATGAAGGCCCTTCCGTCTCATTCCGGCCAGTCATGGGGGACAGAGAGCTCACATCAACCTGCCCGGCGCCTTTGAGGGAAAGTGCCCGTGAGTTCAAGCCACCTCTCCTGGAGAGTGATTTGGCTCAATTGAACCACAAGAACTTCTCCTCGGAAACAATGAAGAAGGTACAGTGGGCCAGCAAAATGTACAGTGACTGGAGAGCATTCAGGAATGGCTCTGGGTTGATATACATTGCTTGTGATCTTGATGACAAGGCCAGCATCAGTGAGGAGTCATTAAAGTTCACTCTCTGCCGTTTTATCATGGAGGTGAAGAATGTAAATGGCCAGGATTTCCCTGGTAAGACCCTATATGACATTGTAGTGTGCATTCAGTTTGCCCTGGAGAGTATGGGGTTCAGTTACAAGCTTATCAACAATGAGGCCTTCAGGGATCTTAAATTCACCCTGGATAATACAATGAAGTAAAGGACAGCTGCTGGTATTAGCGTGGCCATCAAGCAGGCTGAGGTACTAACTGCCACAGATGAGGATTACCTTTGGTCCCTTGGATTCCTTGGTACTTCAAACTCAGACCAGCTTCTCAACATGGTGGTCTTCTGCATTGGCAAGGGCTTTGCCCTGCAGGCAGGCAAGAAGCACCGAGCACTGAGAAGCCTTTCATTCAGTTCCCAGCTTAAATTTATGAAGGACACTGATGGCGAAATGTATTTGCGTTACACAGAAGACATCGGTCTGAAGACCAACAAGGGTGGCCTCAAGGACAGGAAACTTTTGCCAAAGAAGGTTGATCTCTACACAACTTCAAACCCTGAAAGGTGCCCTTTGCATGTCATTTCAGGTATCTGTCTCTCTCACCAAAGACCAGGACCTGTCCCTCATTCTACCTTCAACCTCGGAAGAAGTTCTTTGGCAAGACATGGTACATGAATGTTGTGGAATATTTTTAGACCTCCTTGCTTAACTGTATTGCCACAGGAGATACCTACTCTTCCATGGGTTCTTTTCAGAGTTGACATAAAGTTTGCAATCGAAGCTTTAGCATAGATATCGAATTCATTTTCTGTCATAGATTCGATAAGAAAACAAACAAGTTTCTTTGTACATTGTCTGTTAGTTTATTCTTGTAAAGCATTCATTCATGTGTAGAAAATATATAGAACTTATAACTCTTATGTCTGAGTTTGGTTCCCTTAAATACCTTCGCTACATGCTTTGGTCTAATGACTGTACCGCTGATAGATCTGTGAATTGCTATTGGCTTGTCCAACAGAGATGTTCTTGAATGATGGAAGGGGTTGAACCAAGAAAAATTTGTGGTGTTTCGTGGAGCTTCCACATTCCTCCCTTTCTTTAGAGAAGACCTTACAAAATGGGGTGTTCCCCATCTTAAGTGATAATTTTAACAAGTAATCTTACAGGATTAAGCTTTTCATCTACTTTAATAGCTAGCCCTACCTATTAATGGGTTATGATGTGTCATAAGACTTTGGAATTGGTTGCGTGTTTTGTGATGAGTCCAGTCTTTAGGGCATCGAACGTATCCTCTTTGCACTGTGATGGTGTTAGTCTTTCTTCTAATGTTAAGGTCAAATCGGGATCAAAATGTTCACGCATAGGCATAGGTGTGCATTCACCTTGCTGGTCCCATACTGGGCGGATCACTTGGTCCTGAAGTTCTAAAGTTACCAGCTGTTCTCTCGGGCTGAGTTTTCCTGAGATTTCTCTTTTTGCCAGCAGCCTAGGTAATTGATACCTTTTGTCATATTTGATGTATTGAAGTTCTTTTACTGCTGCATGCTGGCTTCTTAACTGTTGCAATTGTTCATCAACCGGCATCTTCATTATAGGCGGCTTTCCATGATTTGCAATTTTAACTTTAGATGGCAGCTGTAGATGTGGGGTGGCTCACGCTTTTCGCAAAATTTTTGTCTGTAGTTGAGTGCCCTCTATCGATAAACTTAGAACCAGCATTTCCGGCAGATTTCAAAAAGATGGCCGAAGCTACATACAAAAGTTTTGACAAGAGTGAACACAAGCACAAGGGGCGCCGAAGCAAGGCCAAGGCTACTAGTGGGGTGGGTATCTTTTCTTCTATTGCTAGAGTTAAGAACTTTTTGATCACTTTTTGCCTTGTAATGGACTCATATAAGTTACATTTTTAACATTTGACTATACCCAGGCGATATTACCAGATCCTATGTTGGTGGTTTTCCTCATTTACACTGATAAAAATACTCATTACGTACTTTACTTCGCTCGGGAATTTCATAATTATCCTCAATATCTATATAATCTAGGTTACATGGGTGAATAACTACTATATCATCAAAGTTTTCTGAGCACAGTACGTAATTTATTGGACTATTTGTAACTTGAGTAGTTTTTGACTGTTCATGCAATGTTGGCTTAAGCGTCTTTACATTGCTGTCATCCTCCGTTGCTCCTTTTTGAAGTACTCTTTGAAGTCCAGGGGAGTTGTGTGCTGAAGTGCCATCGCTACTGTGTGTGGAGTCGCTTTCACTAACAGTGGAGCGTTGGTGCCGCTTGCGTGCTCTCCTTCTCTTGTGTTTGTGTTTGCCCATGATGTAATCGCTCTGGGGTTATGTTTGCTTTGTAATGAGACTGCACTTTTGATGTTACAGTGTTCTGGTAGTACTTCCTCCGATATAGGGTCTGAAATATCTAACTTAGAGGGTGGTGATTTGTGTTTAATTGTAGGACGACCGGGGAAGTGAGTTTTCTGATGCCATATGCCACATTTGTATTTTCTCATTAAGAATATAGTTATACTTAGAGTCAGGGCTATAGTTATTACTGAACAAGTTATTCCTATTTTAAGACCGGTGGACATCAAGTAAGGGTAATCTGTGTTAATCTGTTCAATTTGACTCTTAAATTCTGCCATGGTAACTTCTTGAATTTTCGGTATCTTTTTATCAATTTCATCTAAAATGTTTTGTGATAAATTGTTTGGTAAAATTTCTTTCATAAGTCTAAAGTCAATTAAATCTGTGTAGTTTAACGTTATCTGAACAGGTTTTCCCATGACTTGATGTTCATCGACTTCCTTTATTAGTCTAGAGTGCCCCAGCAGAATAAGGTTATCAGTTACAGCTTCACATCCGTCTGATAAATAGACTATGTCAATAGGAAATTTTATCTCCTGGTAATCTGATCCTTGCAAACAGTTTATGTGTAAAATTGTGGGTTTTTGTGTTATGATTGTCCA
>JBCAUG010615915.1:0-14178 GCA_038406175.1 Haplosyllis leylae | reverse complement strand
ACAACCACTGTATGTCTTACTTTTGAAACATAAAGTTGTAGCTACCCTGGAAATAGTAATCAACTATTCAAGTATCACTTACAAAGAAACAGTATGATATTATCTCAAAAATTAACTTCACAAGAATCATTTATATTAGACCCCCATCCACACAAAATTGGACCAAATTGAAATACCATAAAATGAGCAGTAGTGAAAGGGTTAAGTGGGCACCCTCCCTCAACCTTAGGGCCAGAGGTCCAACTTTGCTGGCTGCTATCCTTAACACTTGAGCCCTCAGCTTAATGCACCATTTCCCCTCAGCTTAATGCACCATTTCCCCTCCTACCTTCTCCCCTGACAGAAAAGTTTTCAATTAAAGTATGAACAATTATTGACCAATTTTCTTGCAAATGTTACATAATTAATCAGAAGTGATGCTTTTTCCAAATGTTTACAATAATTATACCATAATTTTTTAATTAACATGATTTATATATGTTAATTACAAGGTAAAATTTGACATTATCCATAAAAAGCATAGTAATTCATCATGTTAAATTTATTTTGTTCGTTAAATAAGTTAGTTTTGATAACATATACTTAAATATCAAACATTAAAACTTTTAAAATAATTTATTTGCAAAAAATTTAAGACTTATGAAAAATTAGTCCCACTCACAACAATTAAAATGGTCCAGGGGGGGCCCTAAAATGGGTGGTCGGTTAAATCACCACACAGGGACAAGTAAGAAATATAATGAAGTAATATAGAAGTCTGAAGAAGAAAGCAAATGACGTTTTCAGCTTTTTATTGAGACCCAAGAGATACAGAGAAGGGTCACAAGTTTTCATAAAATTGTGTATGACTGGTTACAGTTGTCTCATGCGTTATCAATTGTCAGTTAATATTGCATCAAATAATCCCCGTATCAGTCGTTGATATTGGCAGGCTGTTAGACTGAAGAATGGGATTGCTGTGTTTGTGAGTCATCGGTGTGTGATCAAGTGAATTCATGGTCGTTCGTCTAGCAAATCGGTTGGAGGCAAAAGTACGCACGTACTGATAAAGTAATGTGGGTTGCGGATATTTAACTAGACCACATAGTTTTTCCCCTTAAGTCTGTTACAGAGAAGGTAAAACATTGTATGTTAAACATTTCATACGTTTTGGAGTAAACAGGGTTGGCGTTTTTCATGCGACAGTACGCATTTCGGCAGTTATACTTCTTTACCTAAGATTTGGACTAAAATGGTAAGTGTTTGATAGTCAAGCCCGGGGAAATTTCAAACATAGCTAGGTTTAATAAGTTTATGTTTTTTATAAGTTCTTTGTACAACCCAAGATAAGCAAACCGTCTATATTCTATATTCTTTGGTACAATTGAATTATGTATTAAGCGACTTAAAATACTGTCGGCAGCAAGATCAGGTCTGTCTGTCTTCAAGATTTTACTTGAAAAGCAATCTGACATTTATTTGCAGGTGTGTACGTTTGTGTGCACCACTTCTCGAACGAAGTCTCAGTTATTCTAATGTTTGACATTTCACAGAAATGAAATGATGAAAGCACTATTACGTACCCGTCTGACTATTTTAGTCTCTTGAGGTATTCTCCTCTACAGGAAGTAATCTTCATCCTTTTAGCTCAGTTGCTGCTGCTTCCTCGATATGTAATGTCTTGATTTGATAAGACCCCGGGAGCTGCTTGAGGAAATCTTTCCGTTTACGTCATTAAAATATTAAATTCATATCATTTAATTAAATGGAATGGAATAAGACGGACATATTTTTTCGTAGGAAAATTTAGTTTATGTCTTCGGAGTTTTTAATCATAATTTGCTCTCCGTCTTTGAAAAGACAGCTCAGCACACACTATGCCAGAAAACGTAGGAAGTTTTGAGTTTAAGCAGCATTCTGCAGACTTGGAATTTGTGGTTTGTACACTTATTTTTTGTTTGAATAACTGGTCTAGTCTTCCCAAATATGTGCTCTTGCATGCCAGCGATAGTGAGAATTGGACTAATGCCGCGTTCATATTTTCTTAGGTTTTTGTAACATGAAGGCAACAATTTTACTTTTGGCGTACCTGCCCCCGTGGCAGACATAACAATATGAATATGCTTTGAGCAACGAGCGCACTCGGGAAGTCCAAATTGGATGCACAATTGGTGAGCCCAGAAACACAACACAGATCGAGAAAAGCAGATATTGGCATAATAAGTTGCCATTATGTAAAAAGTTACTATCATCATGCGTCAGTTCGTTAGGCTGACGTTTGAAGTTGTTGATTTGTTGTTAGTGGTTGGTTAAATTTTAACCCGAGATCTTAATTACGAACGTTACTTAATTTCTGAAAGAAAACTTACCGTGTAGATTTATGTACATTCCTTTCTAATTTTTGGCATTGCTATCTATAGTATGGAGAAGATTTGGAATCTACACTGTGGTCTATTATTTGAAAATGTTTTGTGAAGTCTCACACAGAAACTGTGCGTCACATTGCCTTCCCCAGCAGACCGAATAGGATTTAAATTGGCACACCTATTTAGGATATTAGCGTAATTGTATTGATGAGTTTATTGAGCATGTGATTCATTTTTCATGCAAAATATGCAGTATGTGCTCATTTCCTAAATGACACCGGTAGTAGTTATCTTGGCTTTGCTATTCTAGTAGAGTGATGTATTTGTATTATGGATCAGTAATAACATTACAATATCAATGTCATTGAGCATGTCATTAAGCAGAGAAGAGGAAAACATTCGCAATCAAATATTCTTTGTGTGGAAGGTATGGGGCATTTTTGTGTTCAAGTATGGTAAAGTTCGAAAAAAGAAGATGAAGAGAGGTCTGACTTATTTATGGCTTTCTGATAGAAATTCCAAACCAGTACTGGCAGTAGTGCATTTTTTTGTCAAAGACGTGGGCATTTCAGAGAATTCAGGATTACAGGGTACTTGGGCAGCAATCTGCTCGTCCAGGACGAGAAAATTTTGGTCCTGGACATGTTGATTTTTAGCTTACTTGCATGGATAGACAAGTTGAAATTTTGAGAAAAACAAAAGATTGTAAAAATGAATAGTGGTTGATGTTTTCATCTGGGCAAGATCAGTTTCCTCTCGTTTTGTGAACAAAATAATTTTTTTATTGTAAATGGGACTGTTAGCAACTAAAACATTCATTTTCCCATTTTTCCACTTCACTTAATGATGGTGGATGGTTAGCAAAAATTCCCAATATTTTCCCAAATAAGTCTATGTGACTGAATGGACACGTTGAAGTAAATTCTGTGTTTGCTAGTTCTGATCTGAAAGATGTTGCCATAGATTTCAACTGTTGAACACCCACGTTAAAAGCGCACAGTTCAGACCTGTGACAGCTTCATGTGGAATATTGCAGTGACAGCATGGAATTGGTGCAAGGAACAGCCTCAACAGGTGAGACTGCAGCTATATTGAGGCCTAGAAAATGCTTGAAAGCATCAGCAACATTTCCGCAAAATTAAAGGAAAATATGATTGAAATGCACTCAATAATGATTGAATATCTTTTTTAATGCTTAGAAAAACATCGCCTATTTGTCAGAATCGCTGAAAATACATTTTATTTTTTTTGAGAACTACATGTATGGTAAAGACATGTTGACCCAAAACTACTGCGATTTTTTATCGATTTATGCGTGGGTGGAGTCTGGATATTATTTTGCAATGGTGATAGATGTGTACGTACACCACAGGGCAGTACTGTAGCAGAATGGTAATCCGTGTTTTTTACGTAGTTTTTCATTTTCTTTCAGTTTCAGTTCAGTTTGTACCGATGCGGCTGCGTGGTAATGAAACGGAACATCTTTTTCCAATCACATGTTTGGTATTTGCAGTATTTGTCAACAACACATCTCTTTGACGCGAACATTGATTTTTTTTTCAAGTGTCACTTAGTGCGCCTGTCCTTGAATCATTGGTTCCCGATGTAAGTGAAGTCGAGAATTCCTTGATCGATGATCCTTTTAAATTTAACCCTTTCGATCGTGGATGTTTTAGAGCATGAAGGGGCTCGTATTTTACACTAACTTGAAGCTATAAGAAAGAAGTGATTTGAATAATTAGCACAATAAGAACATAATTCCAGTAAATGGTTTAATTCTGTTGTCAGATGTTTACACGTAAGCGTACTTAATCAATTGCCAGTGCCAGAATTTGTCAAGAAAAACAAGTATGCAACATCTGGGACGGATAGGAGTGTTGTCACGTTGGATTCCTCTGATCTGTAAACATCAGCTCCTCTTGTTGTTCAGCAACCTAGGTCATAAAGTCACCAGAACAACAGAGACGATAGCTTTTTGGATGTAGTCCGTTTGCTACATTCAGTCTGCTTGCGAACTATTGAGTCGGGATCCGATGCATTCGTTGTGGATTGCCATGGCAAACATGATGTGTACCTCGGGGATTAGTCATTGAAAAATTTGCAGCAGATAGTCAAAGCTCGTTTTTGGTTGATTTGATTGCCAGATTTATGCATTGGAAAAAATCGAACTTCGGATTGCGAAAATGGTAGGTACAAATGTCATATTTATTTTGAAGAAATATGGATCTTGATTAATTGATTGGGAATCATTGTGTAGCAGTTTTGCCTGGACTTAAAGAAATTACTATCTGAGGAAAGAAGGTCATTTGAAAGTGAGTGAGTTTATTCCAGTTCACATCTTACTCTGAAGACGAAAGAGGCGTGTTAAGTGCAAGATATGTATTTGCTTAGACTTTGGGTGGAGTAACACACAGATGAGATGGCTGAAACGTCGCGTGTTGTTGAATTTGATTTAGTATTTATTAGTAACTGAAAGCTTCAAGAAAAGCTAAAAGAAAGAAAGCGAAAAGAACTCGATTCTAGGAAATTCTGAAGCATTTTTGAAAAATATGTAAAGAAATAAAACAAGTTTAATTGAATACTAATGTTTTGAATTGAGAGGGATTTGTTCACTCAGAATAGTGGGTTGGGGGCTCATTTTTTCGAGTTTTTTCACTGAAAATCTACCAAGTATTTGTTTAGCGGCCCTCCCCTAGCCGAGAAATCCATGATCGGTAGTCAAGTCTGTTCACACCGAACAACACATGTAACGTGTTGACGGGCGGTGGTTATTTCATATTACATGTCTAGGCGTACTCAGTGTATGAGAGAATTAGTGCAAATTTAATGTAAATTGTTGTCATTTACATGATACACAGGAAATGTTGCAGTTTGCTTCATTAACACATAAGATTCTTTCACCTAAGAATTCACCCATTGTTATAAGTCACGAAAAGGGGAAGTGAACACTCTGTTTTGTGAATTGTTTTGATTTTGATAATGAGTGCGCATTTTTCTGTACTTTCAGGAGCCCACAAATGGAATCCCATATGGCTTGATCTTGGACATACTGGAGAGCAGATGGGATGAGGAGTACAAAATGGCCGACAAACTTGCGGAAGCCTTTGGCATCGTCAACATACACAAACTGAAGGGTAACGGGGCAAAGGACCAAGTAGTGGTACATTCAGAGTGTGCCAGAAGCCAGTCAAACGACAGTGGCGTAGTTGCCGATATTGATCAAGAAGGAGATGTGGAGTCTTTCCGCATTAACTCTTTAAAAGGACACGATCATGGGAAGTGCAAATTATCCGTCATTACCGACGAACCTGTAAGGTTCAGTGGTGATATTTGCAATTTTGAAATGAATGGAAATATACCAGAATTCAAACGCACAGATTCACTGTGTGAACGGACGTCTCTCAATGGTCACGTAATCATTGAAGAAAACGAACACGACCAGTCACAAGAAACCATACACACGGATATAGAAAGTGACTGTACTTCTTTACCATCTAGTCCAAAAACACCGTCGGCTACTGATGGAAGTCGACAGAATAGCCAGTCATGTGAAACTGTGAAATGCATCAAATGTGGACAGAAATGTAGTGGCCAACTCGAAGACAACTGCCAATGCTCAATTACAGACAGTAAATTAAAGAATGTAACGGCAAGTTGCCCAAGGAAGCTGGACCCACGACAATTAGACTTGAGTTTAGGAATTCAGACAATGGCACACCATAATCGAACAATATACGAGTCGCATGAATCGGACGAAATGCCTGAAAGACGAAGGCATAGGAGCCAAAGAGCTGCAACTACGGCCAAGCAATCGTGGCTTTTGCGGTTGTTTGAATCTAAACTGTTTGACATGTCCATTGCAATAACCTATTTGTTCAATTCCAAAGAACCAGGAGTACAAACATATATTGGTACGTTAATTGCAGTGTTGGTGACAGAAAATGGAATTCCTTAAATATTTCAAAATGAATTCCCTAAATAGTTCAAAATATTTCATAATGGGAGAGCCATCCAAAATTTAATGGCAAATTAAAATTTGAGCATCATTCTTACCGGCTGTTTTGTATTTTTTAGGCAACAGGATGTTCGGTTTTAAGGACGAGGAGGTAGACTTTTACCTGCCACAATTGATTAACATGTACATACAGATGCATGATGTAGCCGAGGCCGTACATCCGTATCTCGTTCACAGGTAAGGCGAAATGGGAAAACCGTTTTGATCGTAAAGGAAAACCTGAAAGAAATTAAAACATATTTAAAGTTGAGTAAACAATTTTCCAAAAATGTATTACTATCACACCTAATCCGCATTTCTTAGATAGTTTAAGGCATCTCATAATCTTGGCAAACATTTATTGTAGGTGCAGAAACAGCGTCGAGTTTAGCATTATGACCTCATGGCTGCTAGGATCTTACTCCAGTGACGTTCAGATGAAGCCTTCTTGGAAGAATTCACAGGGAATTAAGTTGAAGAATATGATTTTGAATGAGGAGCTGAGGTGAGAATTTTTGAAGATTAAGAAAAGAAATTTGTTGGTGCATTTACTACAATCTTTGATGCATGCAGTTGATTCTGACGTTGCGCGGATTTCACATCTTTGATCAGAGTAAAAGACCATTTCAAACATGTATAAATAGATTAAATGGCCATACTGACTGAATATCTTATAATCTATATCCATGGGTCAGTATGATCCTTCATAACCTTCGAGTTTAATTAGGGGAAACCTGGACCAATACTGTTACTCAAGCCATTATCATTTAAATCGATAAGTCATTGTGTTAGTCTGTACGGTGCTCCGTAGATTTGTGTGTATTTAGCACACTTTACAATCTAGCTAACGACTCTTCATTGTACAATACATGTCAATCACTTCGATAGCCGTCACTGTTTTCCAATTGACAGTGACAAACTAAGAATAAAGTCCGTTCAAGTGTTACAATTCAGCCGACCTTTGACTTTGAAGTGAAAAGTACTCAGATATCACGTTTCATGAGACAGAAACTCTTAAACATTTTGCGGACAAAAATCACAAATTATTGGCATGTGTGTTTTGACCAATATAATTTAAAACAGGCACACTGAACGCCAAGTACCCCGAATGTCTGATCGATAGCGGAAATCAGTTTAATTAATGACACTCTTCAACTTGTCATTGATGGTTTAACACCAGATGCTATCCTTAGGAGTGGCAAAATTCTACTTACTCTGTTTAATGAATGGCCAGAACAAATCAATTCTAAAAATAAAATAATACGTTTTTCATCGGATGTCTAAACAGATGGAATTAATATCAATGAAAAAAGGAACGTCAGGAATTAATATGCATCAAAGTAATAATAGCCTTTTTCAGTTCTTTTTTCATATTTTGCTCCTGCCACACATGTCTTACAAATTTAATTGGCAGTTTAGTCAATTTACAGATGCAGAACGATACTTTTCTCTCAGAAATGCAAATGAAAAGTCAAGAGAGTTAGTGCCAGTACCGACACCTTTTAACACTTCGTGATTGTTCATGAGATGCAGTGATTGGCGCGACCGATACACCTTTCTAACAAAACACACTAAATGCATGATAAATCACAACAAAACCTAACACCATCTTGTAACATCTGCATGTAGAATAATGGAAGGCCTTCTGCCAGCACATCTGATCAACAACGTTCAGTTCCTCGATATTGTGGACAAATGGTTTACTCGGCAGAACATAGCTGGCCTAGACTTGATGCCTTCCACTTGGCGCCAAGTATCGTACTCGCCTAAAGTGGATCAAATTAACAAACACAACACTGTCGTGCATCATCATCTACGGTGGGTGGTCGGCGTTCTGGGTTGCTGTTTGTTAACATGTTTTCCGGTTGACGTGTTCTTTCTCCATTTTCTACTAACATCATTGTTACATTTGTTAATAACGTTTGTAGATATGGTCTTGAGGGGGTGGATAGTGACAAGTGTTTCATACATATCACTTATCTTGTACCTTCCAGTACGGTGCTTTTAATTCAAACTATCTTTCATACAGTTTCAACACATATTTGTAAGCTTTATACGAGTGCAATGGTGTCGTTCCCAAAGCAGTTGCTTTCGTGTGCTTTGCATTTCCGGGGTTGCTTGTTTAGTGTTTCCAGATTAAGTGACATTTTCGCAGAACATTTGTGAACAAATCTATTGTAATGCAAACGGTTTGCTCTTTTTCAAAATATAATGGACCATTTCTGCTTCAAGCACTGTGTTCATCCTTCGGTGATCAATATTATTCACAAGAAAATTACCTTTCCACAAAAATCCAACCGTCTGCGTAATTTCTTTTCCAGCCTTTTTATAGAATACTAAATCTTATCATTCTCATTATAGTATCAATATAGCATGACCTGATAACATTTAATATTTAGGATGTGGGAATATTAACGTAGCAATGATGACATGCATTTGAGCGTCTTTTTAATTCTATTTGATAGGCCGCCCGTTCGTAATGCGAAGAGTCCAACCGGAAATAAAGTCATCAATCCGGCAGACATCAAGAGTCCTTTGTCACCAGGCAAAAGTATGGGCCATCAAAGATCAAAATCGGATGCTACAGGTAAATGCATGACAGATATCCTGAACTCGTTGAGTTAACATGTGTACAAGAAAAGCGGCATTATTGTTATTTTGCACAGTTACAAAGTACTTTCGTATCACAATTGTAAGTAGGTTTCTTTGTCTTTGAAATCGCAGGTTTTATCACAAATCACAACGCAATGAAGTTGTGTGATAGTGGTACTAATGGTAACAGCCGTCCTACCATGGGAGACCTGACATCAGGTCGTGCTTTTAATAACGGCTGTAGATGCTACCAGAGTTCAGAAGGCGTTCTCAACGATCTGTTACACAGACGAACAGACTGTCATTGTGGTGCGCCTCGACTCGCACCTCAACTAGAATTTGTTAATGCATTGATGGCCATTGGAAAGAAGCTACAGCAATTGCCAACGAAAGAACAAAGAAGTAAGTATTTGCATTGTCAAAACTACAACATAATAGTGATCATAATAATAATAATCAAAATTTACATTGAAGCGATAAAAGATATCGGACCCATATGGTGTGGCGCCATGACTTAACATTTGTCTTGTGTTCCTCAACAGCTGCTCGATTAATAGCAGAGCTATCCATGTTAAACTTGAATCTTCCTGCTCGGGTGTGGCTGCCAATACATGATAATCTCAACCATCATGTTGTGAGAATACCTCATACGTCTGCGGTTGTTCTTAACTCGAAGGAAAAGGTAATTATTTCATTTATTATATGTAAAAAAGTCACCAGCAGCCGAAACATTTCTGATTTTGGAGTTGAGTAGAACGAATGCGAATGATAATGTTATGCATGTGTCATTTCTGTTATTCAATAGGCCCCATATCTCGTATATGTGGAAGTCCTGGAAGTCGAGGATGCTCATACTGCGCCGGTGCCCTCCAAGATTCTTGAAAATACACTCAGGTTTACAAAGTCTGAGGAGGATTTAACTGCAATACACGCACGAAGCGATGGATCTCCGCGGCCTGAATTCAGCGTCTATGGCAGTGGAATGATCGAGTTTGATGATGCAGATTGTTGGTCACAAGAAGATGACGATATTATTGCTGTAAGTAATTGTGCCCAAAGTTTTTGTCGAAAGAACACGTAAATGATTTGTTCGTCACTTCAAACGAGTTTTTTTTTGTCTACTAGCGATGAAATGTATTTGAAGTGATCGTTCTCAACTTTTTAATAAGGCAAGTTAGGAGAGGATGTTCGCTCATGGGCGTTTGTCTCTAATTAGTGAATTTTGAATATTTAGTAATTATTATTGCAGGCAATTTCAATGAGAACTAAATCAATGGATACATTGTCACAGTTCTCAATCGATAGCTCAACGAGTGCTGACAGCAAAGACCCTGTGTACATAGCTGCTGGTGATATAAGGAAGAGACTCTCCGAAAGCATTGCCGTTCCAAAAACAAGTTTTGAGGTAAAATTTCCACGTCTTGGTGGCAAATCTATAAATGGTACAAAGTAAACGTTATTTGCTGGTCAATTTAATTTTATATTAGCAAATACACTAATTGCTGGAGTTTTATGAGAATTTGTCAGAGCTGCATCCACGGGCACCAGTCACGTTTTGTAATATGTCTTAAATTTAGAGGGATCCAGAAGATCCATCGGCTGCTGCTATGAAAGAACCTTGGGAAGAAAAGATACGTCGAATCCGGGAGTCCTCTCCATATGGACATTTGCCGAATTGGAAGCTGTTGTCAGTGATCATCAAGTGTGGAGATGATTTGAGACAGGAATTACTTGCTTATCAGTTCCTGAAGCAGCTGCAGGTAGGCGGAAGTCATAATTTGCGGTATTGCTTTGCCACTACATTTGTCATTTGCGAAAGAATGAAGACTAGTTGATGAGTTATACTGAAACTTTCATTGTTTGTGTCTCGTTAGAAAAATGTTAATGTGTTATGGATTTTTTGCAGAATATTTGGACATTGGAACATGTACCGTTGTGGCTGAAGCCATACAACATCATTGTTACATCCGACGACAGCGGCATGATTGAACCGATTGTGAATGCAGTTTCACTCCATCAGATTAAGAAACATTCCAAGCTGTCGCTGCTCAATTACTTTATTCGCGAGTACGGACCTCCAAACAGTGAGGAATTCCTCACTGCACAGCGAAACTTTGTACAGAGTTGTGCTGCCTACTGCCTAGTTAGCTACCTCATGCAAGTTAAAGACAGGTGAGCATCGCCATTGTACTTTTCTATACCATAATAAATGATTCGTCTTTTTACATTTATGGTGTTTTTACACTGCCCGACACCGAGATCGATGAAATGACCAAAAGTAGCCAATGGCATCAGTGACATGGTCTCAGTGTAGTGTGTTGACACCTTCATACAATTCTGTGCAAGCCATTTTAGCCGGTCTCGTTCTCAGGCAGTGTGAACGTACCATTACAGTCGATAGGTAAATTATTTGATGCTAAAAATGATAACATTTCCACACTTTGCAGACACAATGGTAATATTCTGCTGGACGCTCACGGACACATCATTCACATTGACTTCGGATTCATATTGTCGAACTCACCAGGAAAGAACATTGGCTTCGAAACTTCACCATTTAAATTGACGCACGAGTTCGTAGAGGTGAGGTTAAACGCATACATCGATACAAAATAACCATTCAACCTGTAGCATTAAAGCTACAGAAATTGATTTGCCCATTGATGCAGTTGTTACAAACGGACTTTTCATAGAGCTTATTAAATTGCAGGTTATGGGAGGAGTCGGAAGCGATATGTTTGAATATTTTAAAATCCTAATGTTACAAGGCTTTTGCGCTTCAAGAAAGCACATGGATAAGATACTTCCCCTGATTGAGATTATGCAAACAGGTATGGTAACTTTTAAATTAAAAGATTTGAAACTGATTAATGACCTGAAGGAAACCACATGTATGGCGTTACTTGAAAACCTGTACGAATAAATCTTACCTTTACTTTGTTAGGATCACAGTTGCCGTGTTTTAACAAAGGACAAGGAACTGTTAAAGGATTAAAGGAAAGATTCCACTTGAACTTAACAGAAGAACAGTTGCAACTGACCGTCGATCATATGGTCGACACCAGTATGAACTCACTCACTACGAGACTATATGATGGCTTCCAGTATTTGACGAATGGAATTTTGTAATCTTTCATGGATTTTACCGATTTTGTTTTGAAACTGGCGTCAATTTCAAACATTTTGTGTGCACCTTATTCTCTTTGTGGCAATCCTTTCACAGCAAGATCTGAGGAATCAGTGATGGCCTGGTGTATTAGAAATGGAAAAAAACCCCCCACAAACAAACGAAAAATTGGTGGCCGTATGTTTATCAGAGATGATATGTTGAACTGTGTGGTGAATGTGTTTGAAGACCTGTAACTCGTCCCTCTGATTCTTTTATGTGACAGGCCAAAGACGATATGTACAAGGTCTTTATATTCATTTCGACATTATGTTTTTGTATCTAGTCTGGAACGAAGTCAAAGGAAGGAAGACAAACATCGTCATGGAAGGGGAAATTGTATGATAATTTTCTTGCTTGACAGAAGATCAATATTTATTACAGGATCTCAGTTGAAAACGATAAAAATATGTATATAGCAACCTTCTTTAATACAAGATTTTTGGTGCGAGTGCAAATTTTATAATTTCATAATGCTTACTTAAGTAAGCTTTGTTGATTGTGATATTATAACGTACCACATTGAAAGGATTGAGCTGTTAAATACTAATTGCACCCGTGTACATAAAAGTATATTTTTATACTCGATAATACTTAATGACTGTACGCTACACAATTACTCTTTCAAATTTTTGGGATGGAAATCATACACTGTAGTGTAGGGCGAGGTATGAATGGAATTTAAATGTGAAAGTTATGTCTTTGCTTGAAATTGATCGGAAACTGCAAAATCGCAGCTTTTGTTTCTTTAATTTTAAAAGTAACAGTGTTTGCTTAAGGTGCTACTATCTATTTTGCTTATTGCGTGATATAAATGGACATAAACAATGCCAAAAGTAGTTTTCCCAGCGTATGGAATGCATTTCGCATTCAAATAACTTTTGTTTGTGATCACCTAGTTTCAATCGTTGACGGTTGATATTGAGCCATTTTGCCAATGAAACCTAATAAGTTTTGCCGTTTTATCTTTTGGCGCTCTTATAAATTAACGTCTGACAGCGAAGGAAGAACGTGCAAACTTTAGGGGGAAGTGGGCATTGAAAGCAAGACATTGTATTCATTTAATTCTTAAAATGTATTGCATGACATTTTATGTTTAATGTAATACTAGCCACGGTTCGTCCTTTGGATAGGTTGTCGCATCTTAATCCGTTCTGACAGTTTTAGTACACACGATTTGTTGACCCAAAAACCTATACCAGTGGAGCCATGCCACAAAATTACCGAGTTAAAGAGCCACAGCCTTCATTACTATTAACATAGTCACAGTCGCATGCAGTACAGCTCTTTGTATCTTACAGAAAGCAATGCAATACTATTTATATGTTGTATGAATGAATTTCTTATATTTTTATTCGTCAAACACAAGATTGCTATCTTGTACAGCATTTTAATTGATTGAAATTTAAGTGATGCGGTAGTTGACGTACTGTTTGTAGTTAGGATATTAAATAAATACATACATGTATTTCTAAGAATTGGCGCTTATGTTTTCCATTATCGTGAGACAAATTTGGCTCAAACTTGGAATTTATTCTAGTGTTCAGTAATACGATCGAACGTTACTTTTTCATGAAATTGAAACTATTCATTCGAGGTTGAACTTGCAGAAATCATCATTTTGGATAAAAAATAGACAACCTCATGAAAATTACATGCATGATCACCTGGAAGTAATAATCTTGCACATCAATTGTTCATCTGGAAAAGGTAGCATGTAACGTTAGTAGACTTTGTGTCACTCCGGATTACCAACGCCTATCCAGTGAAGAGCATCAGTGTTATTACTCGAACAGTTGAAGAGATGTTCTTATTTATTCGAAGACCCGAGAAGCTTTCATCAATCCATTGCAGTGGGATCGCCAATTCGTTCACTGCATATCTGCTTTGTACACAATAACATCTCTATGGAGCTGAGATTTGCAGACTTAAAAATTACCTTGTGGTTGTCAGCTAGAAAAGAATGAAAAACATCGTGTTGAGTTTACAAAACATATTCGTTAAAACAAGAAAGTCCTCCTGCGTGAACGCAAGAGGCATACCGACCGCGGCGTAGCCGACCTATACCCGGGGAATCATGG
>JBCAUG010615804.1:0-14179 GCA_038406175.1 Haplosyllis leylae | reverse complement strand
AAATCCATTGCACTTATCGGGCAAGATGTTTCACCCACAGCCACTTAGCGCCGTAATAGTCCAGATGGGCGATTTATACAGCAATTATCATCCAGCGGAGTGCGACCTATCGACTCTGTCGAGGTCTTAATAGATTGAAACCGTTTAGTGAACGTTACTGAGAGACGGATAGGGCTGTTCGTACTCGAGCTTGTTAGCAAGAAAAAATGAAGACATCCCGACAAAATAAGATGTTCATCAAACTCATTAAGTAGAAACGAAAAGGGAGAAAAACAACAAATGTGTTTTGAGAGATTTGTACGTAAATGAGTCACGCTATGTCCGTTTGTTTTGCTTACAATGATGCGTCCTGGCAGCAGCCGTTGGTCTCACCGGATAGTCTGGATCGGGGATGGATCCAGATCAAGGAAAATTTTTCGCAATGAATTGTACATATGACGTTTGCATATAGATTCAGCTTTGAAACGAAATCATAATGTATGGCACGTTGTAAAACGCACCACGCACAATATTGTCTTCTGAACATTATATGAACCAAGAAACCCACAAATATAAATTTTATAATATTTCATCACTTCTTATTGGACTTACTTTGAAAACTTAGGAACATTTTCATCTACATGGACTCACTAACTTGGTATAGCTTCAAGAATCTGCCATGTATAAGACAGTGTGACAATTCTAAAGGTACCTGGGGTTGTAGTACAATTGAACAATTTAAATTAAGTCTATGGTTGGGAAACTTCCACGCACGTCTTCTCAAAAGATCTTCAAAATTATAATGACGTTACATTGTGAGATTCAGGCACACAAACATGAACAAATGTGTACAGATGAAAACCACTCCCCTGCCAAACTGTCCTCACTGCATTAATAGCAGTAACTTTTTCTTGTATTTTTCCGATGCCAGTCAATCTTCGAACCAATCTTATGCTTCAAGTATAATGATGTAAAACTATAACCTTAGTGATTGCGAATCATTTACATCATTTACCAAGTGCATCCGTCTCCTCATTCCACTTCAAGTTCCTTTTTCGAAACTCATAGCCACAAGACATAGTTCTGAGTGGATTTTAAATAAATCTCGTATTCTTGAGATGTTTTGTCTCTCTACATGACAGATCTTGAAAATACAACGTAATTTTTCAAGTGTTTTTTCCGTGGTTGCCTGAGGTAGCTGTCAGAATCAATTTAGCATTTCGACAGGATAAGATTCTATTTGTCTTTCAGCAGCCCTGTCATTAGTGTGCACACGCATCAGACATTTTACCGAACGTTTGACTGTTATTACACAATTCATTGCGCTTCGTTGCTCGTGACCTACCGCAGGAAGCAGTTTCTTTTTGAACAGTCAATTGAATGTCATTCTCAAAGAAGCACAACGATCAATTAGAAATTGTTACCGTATATTTTACAAAATCAAACCAGCCAAGTCCGAATCAATTACAAGTTCACTGGTAGTTTAATTTCCTATCCAGTTTTGTGTATTACCAGCTTCTGAAAATCTTGTGCTTTATATCGTGGAAATATTGCATGCTACGTTTTCGTTATGACAACATTTCGTTCTTGAAATTTACTTCTAAATGTACAATACTGCCAGTAGTTTTCAGGAAACAGTTGCCTCGACAATGCCCACCTACTTACGTCCCTCGACCTTAAATGACCACCATCGGACCCAGAATCCTTACACCCAGAATGACCAACTCGAGGCGTATACATGATAAATATTGTATTACAAGACACTCAACTAGCAACTTAGGATCATTAACATCGACTGGTTAAAAGCTTTCGCCTTTTAACCTGCAAGAATCGATGGATGTGAAGACATTCAACGAGACAGGGCCTTTGATGATAAGAGCAAACATTACACAGAGGCAAAAGGATCAATACACCGCGTATCAATAACTGATTTCCAATCAGTGACTAAATCCAGACCAACTTCCCTCGTCGAGCTTCAAAGACATCCTGCATCCGACTTAAATTTGCTTGAGATGGCCTCTTTTGCTTCAAAGAAGGCTGGACTATAGATTACACACCAATTAAGTGCTGACAGCTTGTATTAACACACTTCTATTTACCGCACCAGTATTTCACACTTGCATCCGTCTCCAATTATCCCTTCCTTCCCACACTCTACGAGGATGGAAGTCAATCATAGTCGTGGTAAACGTCTCCAAAACTATATTTCTCTTGTCTCGTTCTTCTCGCTGTTGAAACTGTCAAACTTATGAATAAATTTTACACTACTCCAGTAGCCAACGTAAAGAGTTAGACTGCTGAACAGCTAGCCTAATTTTCTAGCTGCATCTTGTAGATTATATTTTACAATGCTGATTCTGATGAATTCCTTGTGCACCACGTGACAGTAGGAGACGATTTTCTTCTATACCAGAGTTCCTTTTGGTACATGAAATGCTGTCCGCTATTCTCCACCACAACCAACTTATGTCTTCACCGAAGTACTGTTCCCTGCTCAATATCTATCATAGTTCTCTCAGGAGACGATATATCCGAAACACAATTGATTCCCATGTCGTGCACTATATCTTATTCCGTTCATTGCAAACATGTCTGTCAGCAGAAAGTACAAGTCTAACTTCGCTAAGTACAAGCCAAGTCGACAACCTGAACAGTCAATTCTTGTAAGCAGTCATTTGATTTGATGAAGGGCACTTTGGCACCCCCACCCCTCCCGATACTGTACCCCCTCCCTAGACCAGAATCCAAACATCTTAAATGGCACTAAATATCAACAAGAAACTACACAGTCAACCATTTGCTATCTGGAGTTTTTGGGTTTGGGTTTCCTCCCCACCTCGGCTCTGATATCAGACATTTCGCTCGATTTTGCTTTGGCATAAATACAGATCCTGTGCATATCTCGTACTTACTCAAAGAGAGTGTAAATACTGGGGTTTTTATACCGAGGTGTTTCCAGGTAGGATAACACAAAATACATTGTTAACTTTGCTGAACAAATTTGCAAAAATAGCTATAATTGCATCTAATCTCATTGTTGCACATGAACAAGGAACCAATGTTGGCCGTCAAATGACTAAAGTAAAATACTTTCAACATTCAATAGGAATGTACCAGTGTAAGAAAGCAAAGCATGGGAACCGCTGAGAGTGTGATCAATCTTTCGTTAATTTATTAATTTAAGTGTGGTAGTTAAAATGTACCAAAACACCGTTTTTCGCCTGCCGTTTCTATCTATCATTTATTTGCCTGGAGCAAAAATCTGCAGGACTACATACACAAATATGATATGGTACTTATCCTGGTAACTCTAGTTAGAATAAACTTCCAGATAGCAAATGACCTCCTGGACGAAATTTTATCTCTAACTCCATTTTATTCACCCAGGTCTCTTTGAAGGTACTTTTTTCTATTTCACGTATAAATCTATTTTCTGCGGTCACTGTGGCCACTTTAATTCCTAATGAGCAGAAAACGGGTAAAAAGATATATTTTTGTTGGCTTGAAAGGCGATCACTTGTTAGGTTAGCGTTGTAAACATATTGTAATCTCAGACAAATTCCATATCGCTCAAATTGGCGTCAATTTTCTGCGATGTTTATGTTCTAGTGTTTCATTGATGTTTTCTCCTGCGCTTCATAGAAAAGCAGTCCAGACAGTATGGGGTTTCAGTTATCATTTCTGTCCATATGTTGGTCTGTCTGCAGCTTTGCTTACACAGTAAATTTGTTTTACTTTTCACTATTTGAAGTGTCAGTAACCTACTGCTTTCGTATCTATGATTTTTATTATCCGTTCGTTTATATCTGTAGTAACAGTTATACTACTGACAGGACTGTGTTATTGGAATCTGAATCTTGACTGGTGTTTCTGTCCTCCCGTTCGGTCACTCTTCGGTCAGTGGTAATTTTATATTTCATAGCTCAAGAAATTTATGGGTCCAAAGTCCTTCAACTTAGAATTGTAATTTCATTTGAACATACCTGAGAAATAGAAAGGACATAATCTATCTCATTCAACATTCTTGAACACCTTACTATGTTACTATGTTCTCTGTTCATGTCCATCTGTGCCTTTGGACAGGGTAGCATGACCATAACACGCAACATTACAGGATCTGGACTCTGGTATTACTTACGTATTACATAGCCAAACAGGCTGTAGTTTTTTAACATTCTCCCTTAATTGTCCCTCTTTCCTTGAAAATGCATTTACCCTAGCATTAAATCACTGCAGCCTTTCCTGATTTATCTCTGAGACAAACCAGATTCCAACAACAATCAAGGGATTAGTGATGACCCTATTGGGAGCGTGTTCAACAAATGGAGCAGCATATTTTACCCCTTCTCCCTGGTGAGTACGGCAATGCTACCAACTACTGCGATTTTGGTTGGTTTAAGTTTTAATGCCTTGTAGCTATTTATGTTACCAAACCTTTTGGTATCTTTATTCCTCATAAATTGAAATGTGTCAGGGCCCAATTTGTTGAAAATTTCCTTGGAAAATTCCAGGTCTTGTTTTCATTTAAACGCTTTCACAAGGCATATCGGGCGGACCTGCAGGTAAAGGTATGAAGGCCATTGAGAGTATTGGCCTATGTATCACTGGAGATTGGTCAATCAATCAAACAAGAACCCATGGATCAAGTATTCTTCATTTGTCATGTAGCCGCAAGAAATTGTCCCATCTTCGCAGTTAACCATTGAAGTGACGAACAAGAGAGATGTGATCTCAACAAAATGCAAACCTGTCGGCTGGTGACATTGTTCTTTAATAACCTGCTTTCCAGATCTCCTAGCGTTTATCCACACCCCGATTTTATCCACAGAGTGAGACCACATCGTTTTCTCATGGACGATATTTAACGTACATCACTTAATCTCTCTTTTTCAGAAAATTGTTCCCGTTTATGTTTTACATCGTTACATCATTGTAATAAATTACTTTTTCAGCCTCAATGGGCCAATTATTCAGTAAATGTCTGTCTGCTTATAAAATATGCACAGCTGTTTGCAGTTGCATAGAAAATTGAAACTTTGATTTGATCCACAAATGATGATAAAATTTCAAGCTGGTGGAATAGTCGATAGAGATTATCTATCAGAATTACTTGCAATAACTACTAATACGACGACAGATGGTACCCCTTACAACGAGTTTGGTTAGAACAGACACCCTTTTACACCGATCGAGCAGCTTACTCTTCGCGAAATCATTGACAGCAATCATGCCAATGTTAACATTGGTTACAATAAACATATAGCTCTACCGAGGATACCATAGACCTGAAATCTAGGAGGTACCCTATGGTCTCTGGTCCCAGGTCCTTTCCAAGGGGTACCTCTGTCCTGTCACTGGTCCTGCCCACAGTCGTGTCCTAGGTCCTATCCAGGGGGCACTCTCTGTCCTGGCTGGGGGTACCCCCGTCCTGGCCAGGGGGTACCCTACCTAGGACAAGGGTACCCCCCAGTACAGGGGGCACCACTCCTGGTCAGGACAGACGGGGTACCCCTCCCAACCAGGACAGGGGGTAACACCCCCCCCCCCCAACGCAGGAGGACTTTCTTGATATGAAAGCATGATTAATAACAGTAAGCGCCAGCTTACAAGTTACAACGAGCAATTTCCTTTCAAAGGTTTTGAATCTTGTTACTCTTTGTAAGCGGGACCCAGTGTACTTAGAAATGAACGGGTTAAGGGCCAATCCTCAGTCCTTTCTCAGAATCACGCACTGTATGTAACCCTTCCATCATGAAAAGAAGCTTCGTTCCCCACGGTCACAAAATGTGCGCTGCTCCCATTAAGAACTACTCTGCATGGACGGGGACAAAGATGGGAAACTTTTATTATTCCGATGTGGATCTTTTACTACAAATCGCAAAATGTGCGTTTTTGTGCATACCCTTTTGCTGTTGTCTGTTTAAGTGCAACTCCTTAGGAAAGAGTGAAGATGATTCCTGCAACACTACTTTCATTGCTAAATCTTTGGAGATCACATCGCTTATTTCAAAATTTTAACAAGATAAATCTATGGTTGCAAGATTGTAATATAGCTCCAAATGTAATGTGATTTGAAAAATAGTTCCAGTTTAACACAAAACCTATAGTTTGACCTTTACCGATTCAGCGCACAGTCTGTGCCTGTGCTTCCATTTGTTCTTATCTTTTATTCCTCCTGAACGAAGCACCTGCTGCTAGGTTGTTCTGTATCGTCTTCGCCATAAAAGGAATAATCCTTACCTGCAGACTCTGCTTGTTTTATGGCTCTCTGTCTGGACTACACTCGGATCATTACTATCTATGGGAAAGGACAATCAGTGTTCTTTTCCACAAATGAGATTGTGTGTAAAATGCACTGCTTGCCACTGATTCTTTTCCTTGGAATCAAATCTTTGGTTCAAGACTCTCTTCCGAATGAACTATTTTGCCACAGGGAGACCACCATTTTTCTGCCACTCCAGTTGATCAGAAAATCTCAAAAAGCCAAGCAAAACACAACTAGGAAGACAAATAAATCACAATTTAAGATGCAAAATAACGGAAATAGGGAAAACAAAGATCGATCCGTCTGGCAAAACGCCTTCATGACCAAAAGAAGATAATTCAATTAGCTGCTTTAACCTTGAAGAAATTAATCAGTAAGACAATTTACGATCGCTGATTCTGTCAATGATAATATCACGTCAGCCTGATTTACTGATCGACTTCGTCTTCGACCAAACCTGGGGCTCACTCAATACTGGATAACAAAGCTGCACACGTAAATCTTCCTTTTAAAATCCGTTTATCTGAGCGCTTTTGGCTGTATTTATTTCCTCACCCTACACAATGTCCAACTGTTTGTATTTTGATCACCTAGTAGCAAACTTTGTACTCGCCAGTGCATTTAATGTTCACAAATGCCTTCCGATTCTTTGCGAACTAACTGCTTCTTTGTTGCGGGTTCTTTTGTAGATCAATCCAGACTGAATTATACCCAGATAAACAAGCAAGTTTTCCTTTTATGGGAACTAAATGTGCTGAACACGAAGAATACGCATTCTTCGGTGATGTTTGATTACGTCGTGTCTTTCCTCAAGTCACATCGGTACATATTCATCTACCCTGTGATCAGCCAAGAGTATCATTCCTGAAACAATGACATCATCTGCATATCAAATACATTTACATACACATCACTCCCAAAAAGTTGACAGTTTCCATGTGGCCTGTGATGCTCAAATGACGAGCATTCTGTAATTCTTTTTTACAAACCACAATTTGTTTGTACCCGCTTGTATTCACAGGAAGTTCTGCGCCAACGTGTTACATAGATCCATACTTGCCAAATCTGACCATTTGAAACGTATCCAAAATCCGACACAACTTGTTGAATGATAATTCCACGCGAACGGGAAGTTTCAAACAATACGGTTTCGTGCCACATCACAATAAAATAGTATTCATGCCTATTTTATAACTTGTTGTTTGTAACTGTCTACGCACAGTTCAGAGTGAAAAATGACACACGCAAATGGAGGACTATTTAGAAACTTGAAAGTAAAGAGCAATTATGTCAAAAAAGTCACCCAATATGTGCATAATTTCTCGACATCGCCCGAGGGCCCTCAAAACTTGAAACATCATACGCAACTAACATTGTTAATGAGCACGTTTTTGGCTCGCAAGTTTTTAGCCCATATCTGCTACCATAATTCTGGGCTAAATTTTGATGTAATAGTTTTATAATTTGGCAAGTGAATCAGTTTATAACTCTTAGCAAGGAAAATGAGCGGACTACACCATCAATCAACTGATTATGAGTCGATACGACATGTAGATATGACAGACGTTTGCATCTTTATCCAAGGGGTATTACTGATCTCCGATAACAACTTCATTTTCAAAATGATAATTGTAATTGCATTCAGTTCATAATGACGTAAAAAAGTTTTATCTGCCACCGCAGAAATCTCACTGCAATTACAAGGTTTAACTAGAAGAGACGTCTGAGAATAAGACTTAATTTTCAAAACAGGAAAATATTTAAGTTGATCATTTGGCACAACTGGCAATCTGCCTATCCTATTTCTTTCCGGAATAACATTTCGATTTTCCAATGCTCATGAACCCTGTAAAATGGTCCATTCCATGTAAGTACACCCCGTCCGAGGCTATGTAAAATGGTTCCGTATGAGTATGCCCTAAGGGATTTTAAAACATTTTTCAATGCCCTGGGGGTTATGTGAAATGGTTATCCTTGTGTGAGTACGCTCCGTCGGGGTACTGGAATACAACGGTTGCACCAGAATGCTACACCGAGTCTCGAAAAGAATTTGCCAAAATTGATGGGTGACACTACAACATTCTCCAAAACAAAGAAATATGAACATAAACAAAACATTGTCTTTGAAGAATAAGACATATCAAAAGTATGATCATATTTTGACCATAACATCTTGGTTGCTAAACCAACTTGTCACTTTTTTTCGGCATCAATTAACATGAAGATGCAATAACAATGGAAATTACTCTTGTAACTTGTCATAAGCGATGTGATTAATATGGACTTTACTTCGACCTGTACATGCGTGTCAAAAGGCATACATTTCTCAAAGATGTCCAAAACATGGGTCTCGTAATAAATAAGACAAGTAATGAAAGAAACAATGACAGCACAACATAAATATTTCATACACGATGACCAGAAGAACTTTTTCATCCCGAACGGGAGAGCCAAGGTTCATTTAGTAAGTTCACAGTTCAATCGTCAGAGCAAAACACTAGAGTCTGCAGTGCGTTTCAAATTCTACCCCCGAGATTATGATTCAAGTTTGACAAACTGATTGATTAATTCTCTTATCCATAGTTTACAATAACCTTAATCGGGTTAACTTCTTTCTCAAAATGGATCCAAACAATTTTACACCCAATGAGTGGCCAAATTTAATTGAGTGCCATATTTGGCACAATAAAAAGAAATTTACCGATTCGATGTTCAACTGGCTAAGGAATTAAGTCATCAAACTAACAAAACTGAATTACCAGTACATTTGTGAAATTTCTCCAACACTTACCACATTTTAATTTACAAATTACACATCTTATTCAATAGATTTAATTACGCAAAGGATCTACTGTCAGCTGAAACCCTGTTAAATATCCTTGGATGCACGTATTAATCTTATTACTCACTTGTTTTCATTGCAACTGTTCAAATATCACAAGTGTTTGACCAAAAAGACATTGCAAAACATCTTACCAAATAAACTGAGGAGGAGAAGAACTAGGCTCCAACAATGCCTCACTTTGTCTGTTGTCACATCCATGCATTCTATTTTCAACGTCGCTCCTGGTTTTCACTTTGATTTTCTCCAATGTCTCACCTGAGCTTATGAGTCTTCTTACCAATACTTGGCAATAGTGAATTTCGGACGATAATGAGCTTGATTTATATGTTATATCAAGTATATCGCTTACGGTGAGTGAGCAATGATCCCACGAATATTTTTGATGTGTATGGCATAAATCCTGTTGGCAGCCATTCAGGAGTGCTCCGTGTACCAAACACAAAATTCTATTCCATAATTGGTCCACATTTTCATTTTTATTAATAATCTCTTCATAACTGTACACAGATAATTATTTGCCCGCACAGCTCACCCATGGAGCACATCGCTAAAGAAAGATGAGTCTCTATGAGATTGGCATTCCTTCACATTGTGTGAAATTTCACAGTACATTAGTGAAGGAAGCATACGGGACCGCCGTAGGTACACAGTCACCCATGCACTTATTTGGAAGATGATGGAATATTATTTTTGGCACCGTTTTGCTAAAACCAACCTTGGCTCATAACGTCTTTGGCAGTCGATGGAAAACTACCGCTGAATGAATAGGATTTGCTTCAGACGTTCAAAAGTGTCATGTCTTTCAAACCACAAAAGGTAAAATCCATTCGGAAATCATAATACTGCAATCCAGTGAATAACACAGGTCCACACAGCCTCACCTTTTGCGACCCACTTGTTACAAGTAAATAATCTGCGACGTATCCACATTTCATGAAAAATGATCGTGAGACGATCATCGAGGATTGTACGAACACACAACTGTGATGCAAAATATCCAATTGTCTCTCTGATTTTCATGGGTCCAGAATATGGACTTCTATGTTGTTTTGTTGCTATTAAAATAAAAAATTGTAGTATTCCTCTACCTCACGGTGAGTACTTTTTGGAATACCTTCCTATTAAGCGCTTTATCCCATTCACGGTTATTAAGAATATGAACTGATGGTGGGTCTCTCCGTCCCTCGCACACAATGTGCCCTATCGTTTGAATTTGAACATTTTACGTGTACACAACACGCATACCCTAAACCAAATAGACAAGTTGGCGTTAAGTGTGCCCATTTCTCATAGGTGTACCCATCACTGTTTGCTCTCCACTAAAAAAGTTATGAGTGACATTTGGATAAGTATTAATTACAGCTAAGGGGCTTATAGCTTCAATAGAATCTTCTGCTGTTGGTAAAAGAAATCCATGGTAAACAATTAACGTCACTGCGTAATTAGAGAAAAATGGGTAAAATAGGGAAAAGCGACCAAAGGATGTAACACTTAAATTTGGGGGAACGCCAAAAGAAGATTCTGTTAATGAAACCTTTCCATGTTTTCCAGTCATTTGTTCACCCGAGTACTTAATTCGACACAGGGAACTTATGAGAGAAAGCAGCTTACTTTCCCTAAATCACTGCGTCTATCTTCTTTAGTGCGGAAAATTTGGCTGCAGCACAATGTGATTCACAATGTTGCAAACCGTTTTGAAAATCAAAGTATGACAATTGATAATAATAAATAGTCTACAGTGCGAATTTCTTTTGGCACCGTTTTGCTCTTCCTTTAATCCAAGACAACCATAGTTAGCTACACTTAATCTGAAGAGGACTACAGTTCTAAAATGGCAACGTTTCTTCCTGCCTCCATTGAATTCTTCACAAACAAGTTAAAAAATTTGACCCATACCCACCTATATCAAGGCTCACAGACTGAGAATTATTTTTCATCGTAAATATGTACACATGGAAATCTTTCAGACAATGTATGTAACCAAAGGTAACTGGACCTTCATCCACAAACAAGGCAAGTAGTATATGTTTCACTCGAATATGCCCAACTTTTATAATCTTTCCACAATACCCACAAAAAAGACGAACGTTTCGATGTCACCCACAGGACCATCCTAATCTGGCAGTTGCTCTTTTTTTAATATGTTGCATTAATTTCCAAATGGGATTTGAAAATTGACTACCCTGTGTCTGCGAGGAAAGAGTCCGAATTCAAATTTGGCCGAAGTTGCATGCGTGTCTGTAAACGCATGCTTCATTGTATTTAATAAATTTTGAGACTGGTGACCTGACTACAGATACAATTTCTATTCTTATTTGCCATCATCCTCAACGTCTCGTGATTTATACTACATTAAATAGACACTCAGTATAGTTATTAATGTGACTTTCAAGTATAAATGGAAGAGGGAGGAGTAGTCCATCCCCCTCCAGATGGCTGCGATCTTCCACATATAAACTGTGTAAGATTTACAACATAAAGAAAAACTAAAAACTTACCGGAAAATGTTTCGTTTATGCACTGCCAAAAGCGGGCCTGAAATTATAAATGACAATAAATTTGAAAATGTAACTATTATGTTCACGTAACAAATACACATTCTGTTAATGTTTAGCTCACCCAATTACTTTTTACCAAGTCTTGCAAAGTTTCTCTAATCTAGAGGATTATCAAACATTATTAGACGTGAATTGAACGCCACATTGGAAATAAACGTTTTGCAGTTGGTACAGATAAGGCTCATTGATAAATTAATTTATCACCTTTTCCCCTAAATTCGAATTGTGCAATCGGGAGATGCAGAATGCGGAAAAAAACGCAAAAAACTGACAGCTTGAGAAGAGGCATGTTGCCTTGTTAATTAATTTTATCTCATCTCTCATTAAAAGCATTTGGAGACACAACACTAACCTGTATCACTCATTCGATACAGCTACAAAGCCGCCATTCAGACTTGCGCTTTTAAAGAGAGAGTGATTTCCAGAGAGGTTGTTTGGGAAAAAAAACGTTTTGAGAAAGGCAAACTGGCAGATTGAATTGCGTCAATCATTACATGTGCAATATTGCCGAACATTCACTTTCTAACCCCAACTGCTGCTACTTGTAACTGTAAAAATTTGAAAAATATTGCAAAAAGGCGCATATTTTCTACTCCAATATTGTTCCATCGCAATTTTTTCTTCCACTTTGAAACTATGACAGACATATTTCTTGGGTTTTACAGTCAGAATTGAGAAATGAGGAAGATCAAATCATGTGGCAAATGCCCACCCACCAAACACTATTGTGACACTTACTGAGTAGCACTTCTAATGAAAAGAAGAACAAATGAATGCATCCACACACACACACACACACACACACACGTGCTGCAAAATAGGACTTACTGCACAACTGACTTTAACTGTTCTGCCGTATTGTACTGCTACAGGTGTACATTGTAAAGTGCTGCCATCTTGCAAATTAATACCAATTAATCCTCTTACACATCAAATTCTCTTTATCTTTATGGATCTTGTCCAAAGCTACAAAATTGCGATAAGCAATCATAACAAATATGACAAGTGCCAATCCAGGTAGATGGAGAGATTCTTTGAACTGACAAGGATGGTGGAATATTAGACCAATTTCAAATTGATTGCTTTTATCATCTTTCAGACATTTTTGTGAAATTCATTTCTATTTGGGAAAAACAATTGATTCCGTTTTGTACAATTGACTAAAACATAAATACAGTCAACAAATTGTCCGAATAAAGAAGTACTAAGTACCAATAATAATGCCGCAAGTATTTGTGGGTATCAAGTGAAAAAAAATCTGGTTAATTTACAAGTTTGAAGTTATGATACGCAATCTGTGAAGGCGGCAATGCAATTAAAGTATTCTTCGACAGGTGGCCTTGTTTTGCAGATATGGTGCGCAAAAACCAGGACGTTTTGCATCTTGTCATGTAAATTATAGTAAATTATTCTGCAGTCTTCGTAAATAACTTTTTCTTTACACGTGGCCTTTTTTCTCTTCACAATGCTGGAAAAACTCTGCACAAAGAGTGTCAATGTGGCAAAGGAAATCTATTTGTCAGAAGCTAGGTTATGCCAATATTTGACATCTTGTTCAAGGTCTAATTCAATGCGTTTCAACTACAATGCTACACATTTTATTGGCCTCCAATAAAATAGTATTCAAAAGCTATTCTTTCGCTTAACGTACAAGTAACAAGGTACAAATAGCAATGCTCTAAATTCATTGCACGCCACTGTCACTAAGGTGAATATCTGATAACTCTTACGACAAAATGTACAAGAGTCATGTGCTAGCTCTGGCAGGGAACATCGCAGCGCAGGCATGCATGTTTGTGCGTCTGTTGCCCAATACAAGAACGGTAAAAGACATAAGTAAGTTGTATGTTCGAAAGTCAAGTTAGGTCTGAAGGCTTGAGAATTAAAAATTGAGTCGGGCCGACCACTTCGGGAGGCCCCTCATTCAGACACAAAATGACACAACGCTCATATTTTAGCTGTCATTTTTGCTGCTAATTGATGCTGCATACTGTTTATTTCCTGTTAGTGTCGCGACTGGGTTATATAACACATTGATTTAAGAGGTGTAATTGTGTTCTTTTTTTTCTTGTTCAAATATATTTTGGGAACAAAACATCAACTAGTAACGATATGAATCAAGATTGACTGCATTGTGTTCTGAAATGTTGGCAAAACTTTTCAAATTCCTGCTGATGCCAAGAAAAGCAGTTGGGAAACCAAATGGTGTTCAGAACAATCACCACTCTAACGACCTTGGCCTTGCTACGACCTTGGCCTTCAAAACGGCGGTCATGTTTGAAACCTTTCCGGGAATGCCGAAAGGTTGTAGAAGTCTCACAGAATAGAAATGTTGCAGGACATTTTTATTGCATTTTATGTAGCTAATCTCCATTCCTTGTGTTTAGAAATGACAAACTGACCGAGATAAGCATGAGTCACTTACAAATACACGTAACAATTAAAATTACAGAGGAGAAATTTAAATTCGGGGTAGTTTATGTAAGAAGTTCACGTACACATAGGAAGGTAAACGACCCTATGTGGTCGAGT
>JBCAUG010615693.1:0-14179 GCA_038406175.1 Haplosyllis leylae | reverse complement strand
ACAAACTTTTTGCTGTAATGCAGCTATGGTCAAAAAAGTCTTCTCAAGGACAGGAACCATTGAACTCATGGATAACAAAAGTCCATAATATGGTAGATGCAGCTGATTACCCAGATGTTGCCAAAACAAAAATTGTGAGAGATGTGCTCATCTCAGGATGTTCTTCAGAGAGAGCAAAAGACAAAATTCTACGTGAGACTGATGACCCTTCTTTGGAGAGAGTTATCTAGATTTTGCAAATTGAGGATTCTACAAAATCATCTATTAGAAACTTTGTGAATGAAGAACATACTGCTGCAGTCCATTATGCAAGGTATGACAGCAGAAAGAAATCACATTCTACGAGTAGAAGTAATAATTCTACCAATGCTGATTCTACAGAAGAAAAGAAATGTTACAGATGTGGCAAAGAATTTACTACAGGCCATATGAAACAATGCAAAGCAAAAGGAGCAATGTGTAACCATTGCAGGGGTAAAGGACATTATGAAAAGGTGTGTCTTAAGAAAAAGAATTCTAATTCTATCTCAGGAAGCAATGAAAATGCTGCTACAAAGAAAAAGAGTCACTCCTTAGTAGCCAGAGAGTACTACAATGAGGATGACACCCTTCAACAACATTACGTTGAAGAACAGGAGAATTTAAATTCTACCAGATAGAATTCTACAGAAGTCCATAAATGATGGCATACAGACCAAGGAAGTTGGCACTACATACATAGATATCTAGAACATACACTCGAGTTACAAGAAGTTACAAGTCCATTATATAGATGGCACTACAGCCCATGCAAGATGGCACTACACTACTGCAGTTTCTACAGTTAGAAAGGGTTTTCTATTTTTCTACAGAATAGAATTCAAATTCTACCTGATACTTAAAGTTCAATTAAGTTGGCATACTGTGCAAACTACAGTGTTCATTCTACCTGAGCAGCTGTTAGAAGATGTCACTACTTCTTCTACTACTTACAATTTCGTGATTATTCTACATTAGAATGCTTCTTCTACCTCATTTGGATGTTTACTACAAATTCTACAATAGCCTTGTATAAAGTGTGCTGTGTACAAAGAAACTGCATTCTAATTCTACCTGGAACCGATGGAACTTTCGCATTGCATGACATTCTATTCAGCTACTCTGAAATTGGTTACAAAATGACACGCAATAATGTACAGAATTAGTATAACATTTAGTTCCCATAAGGAATACATAGAAAGTAAATTCTCATCTTATTCTATAGAACCTGTGGTACAAAGTTCATTTCTCTAAATTACTGAATTCAAATTCTACCTTAGAATTTTCTACAAAGAAGAGAAGATGTTGCAATATCAGTTAAAAGTCAATCCATAGTTGAAGTTCTCATTCTATGTGCGAGCATTCCAGATTCTGTTTATGTTTGGGATACACCCCTTTTCTTCACCCTGCAACTTGATTCTCTTTGTTTGTGCTGGGATGATGCCTACCACAGCTTGCTCTTTGTCCAGTCTAAGTTATGCTTTCACACATTCAACATGTAGCTTCATTTAGTGGAATTAATAAACTTGTAAATATTCTAGTTCTACCTTTTGTTTCATTACAAAGTCCGTCAATACTTTCAACAATATGAGAATTTCATGGGGAGACTGAGGAAAAATGAAGCTCAAGGAGGGTTCTCTTGAACTTATAATACTATCAGTGAGGTTACAATACATCCTGTCTATGTGCCCAGGAACTTAACCATATCTGGATGTACTGTAGCACCATGGTTGGGGCCAACAAATATGTGTGTAAGTCATATAGTGTAAATTTGGCTGAAGAGCCACTACGTTTAGCCCAGGGAATGGTATGTTGAATATGAAATAATGCATTTGAAAAAAATATAGTGGGAATGTATGCCCAGCAAAACAAGGCGAAAAATTGTTTTATTTCAAATAACAAATTTAGACACACGTAATTCTCACTTTACGCTCATTTGTACATCTCACACAGTGGCAGATGCAAGAGTAGTGACATAATGTCTTCACAAATGGTGTGAAAATACACGCATCCGAGAGATGGCAGCATGTGTAAAGCAAAGATTTTATGAAGTTCTCGCAAATCTTCCTGCATAGAATATTAACTGCAGAAAATGAAGGTCAATGCGCCATTTCTTGAAATTATTGTACCCTGTCAGAAAAGTGGCAAAATCACAAAATGAACCTTGTCGCGTGATCTCATTTATATCTACCTACGACTTGCAAGGGAGTGAGTTCGGTAGGGAATCACAATAATTGCGTCATATCCGGGAGCCGAGCGACAACAGTTAAGGTCAAGATAAATCAGAGAGAAAAAAAGATCAATTTATCGTGTTATTCTGCATGCACATGTGTTGTGCATTTCTGGGAAGTTACAATAAGATACGTAGACGTATATAAATCTGTCATCAAATCGGAGGTAAGTTTGTAACACACTTAAAATTTCGGTGTAAATAGGAAGAGAAATGTCACCTCAATGAACTCCCAGGTTGCACTTTAGATCTACATGTGTTCCTTGTTCAAAACACAGTTATTGATCTTTTCTGCTCATTTAATTTGATTTAATGCAAACGGTATGTAATAGTGATCAATACATCTTCATTACTAATGGTCAGATAAAATAGAACCATTTGCGTTTTTTGTCTGGTTTTTGCACCGAATGTCTCGTTCTTTTAAGTTTCGAGGCAAAACTTTAAAATTGCCAATTTTAATAGGGCATGCCTGGGACATCTGTGAACGGTTTTGATACACAATGAACCGATGAACTATTATGTAACACTTAACAATACAACCTTAATAATTGCTGGTCATGGCCAATAAAAACTTCGCCGAGACAACAGGGTTGTCCATGAACCAACTGTAAAACGTTTTAATTCCTTCTTTGAAATGTATCCAAATAAAAGGAAAGAACCCTCATAAATTTTAGAGAAGGTAAAGGGTGACTTACTTTGAGTTTACAATGTGTTCCTTGATTGGTGTTAATATTTCAAGCTGTATTTTATGACATACATTTATGCGGAAGTTTGTCCACTCAACTTGCAATATCATATACTGCATTAAATGAATTTATAATGATGTAAATAATTAATATTAAAATTCGTAGTGAAATGGAAATCAATTCAACGGTCTAATCACTGGATGTTTGCCTTGTACAGTCGGAAAAAAATTCATTCAAGCCTAGCTTCAAACCTTTCACCAACAAATTAGTAAAACTGATATCTTTAATAATATGTAATCTGTATCACTCAGAGTGGTACACGGACAAGCTTTGCTGAATAAAATCAATTTTCGACGCCACAGACTGCAAAAATCTTTTCCTACAGGGCCTATTGATGTTGGCCAGGTTGGATGACAAACATCTTTGTTGTGGCTTATTAGATAGAAGTGGTTTAAGTGTGAAGCGTAACATTTTAAAAATCCACATTTACAAAATGTTGAAAATGCTTTTCAATCATATATTTTTAAAAAGTGTACAGGATTCAATGTGCAGTTGAAGATTTAATACTTTAATTGCATACTAGATGGCAGTTCTACTGCACGTTATCCCATCTCATTGTTGAAAGGACCGATTCCGTCGCTGACCTCATCGGTCCTATTCATATTTGATTGTCAATAGTATTAATATTACGGACAGGTTATTTAATTCATGTGATATACTTAATTTCATATCTACCAATGTTTTTCGTATTGGACAAAGTGTAAACACCGGTGTTAAGTACTGCGAACTGTCGTAAGTTGCGTTGTTTACAGGCGGCGTGGACTTGGAGTCTCCGAAGTAGTGTTGTTCAGTTCTTGTTCGGTATTTTTGATGAACTTTCCTGGTAATAATGTCAAGGATAAAATGTTCAGAACTGGATGTCACCAGAATGGCTGTCAAAGAATTTTATTGTTATTTTAGCAGAAATTTTGCATATAATTGATTAAACTAAAAAAATTTTTTTTAAACACTCTCATTTTCTTTCAATCTAGATCAAAATCTGAAGCCTAATTTACAGAACCAACTTCTCTTGATAAATGTCATTTTGAAAATGGTAAAAAATGACTTTCCAAGTGCCAAATAAACAAAGTACCAACCAACTTCGAACTTAGTTCCCTGAACTCAGTGAAGTGGTTCAGGTGCACAACAGGACAAAAACCTGCACAACAGGACAAAAACCAAGGGCAGATTTCACGCTCTGATATTACCGAACGCCTTTCCAAGTCCACGCGCAAGTACAAAGTTTTGGTAAAGGCTAAAATAGTAATTTATTGTATCGATAAATTCTGCAAGCAAGTTTACAGATCGCTTTGAAAAATATCTTTCCAGGCAACTTCGAAACATAATTGTAAAGTTTTATTATCCTAGTGTTCTGCATGTTTTTGACTCATTTTGAGTCTGAGATCATCAATTTACAGTTCTGACTCAATTTTGTTCTGGAGACAGTTAAGTGGCAAATTCCTTTTTAACGTAAGTTAATATCTGAAGAAGTTATAAAGTCACGACTTGAACGGAACTATGAGCACTACATTTTCGTAATTATAGGCGACAAACTTATGTAATGGTTTGATTAGACTGACACGGACCGGATTTCTAAACAGACCCAATTATCCTGTCACCAAAACGGAGGACAAAACCAAGCCGTAAATTTTTGTCTGTGATATAAAAGCATTATATTATAATCATTTTGAAATGAATTAATTACTACTTTTGTCATTTGTACACACGACACGTTGCAATGGAAGCTTGTATAGCAGCTATTTGAGAAGAGCGCTGCATGTTATCCCGCTGATTGTAGTGTATTATTATCCCGCAGAATGCATGCATATCTGTCAAGATTCATTCAGTGTTGAAATGTGCCTGGAAATGACCACTGTCCAGTCAGTATACAATTCGCCTGTTACTGTATGCCCCCCTCCCTCGTCGCTTCCTGATCCTCACCTCCCCCACCACCGCCTTTTGTATAAAGTTTGCCACAAAAAGAAATTCTGGATATTGACCGCTGACTGACCTAGGTCCCTGGGTCTATTTGATCCCAGGCATTGCTACTCACCTCCTTATTAAACCTAATAATAGTGACACAATTGGTGCTTTTTCCCAGTGATGTGATGGATTCAGAATACGTTTAGTGGGATGCAGTGATAAGCGTTTGACGTGATGTAATTATGAATCATTAGCGTATTTCTAACTCCGTCTTTCATAGTTTTATTTTTGCTGGTTTGCACATATTAGGTTGGTACCGTGATGGAATCATGAATCATTAGCGTATTTCTAACTCCGTCTTTCATAGTTTCATTTTTGCTGGTTTGCACATATTAGGTTGGTACGGTTATGAAACTATATATCAAGTCCGCATATCTTGTTGGCGCATGCCTTTCTCATTTTTGCCCAATGCTTAGCAATTTGTCAGTAGTGTCTAAGAAGGATTTCGCATTTAAGACAGCGCGTGTGATCATTTAGTGAAGGCAGCCATTAAGATTGTCTGTACAAAGACAGGGACTTATCAATAAAAGGGAAAGAAAATACTCCCGGATGTTTGAAGATCGTCACCTCGCTGTTGACAGGACTAATCATAAGGAGTTATGATTACCTGACCACAAACTAATATCACTCTCAGATTAATTTACCCATCAGTGCTAGGCAGAAAAAGAGACCCCTGGAATATTCCTTAAATTACCCTTACTTAAGTGTGACTGATCATAGCCTTATTGCCTTTAATTGATCAATTGATAAAAAGTGAGTGAATCTTCAATTTGAGGTTTGGAGACAAATTTGCAGTAGAACTGCTAAAATTGTGGTACCTCAGATTTGTATTATTTTGTTTAAACCTTAGAATTGAGTTGGGGAATTGTGAAGACCCTGGACTTGCCACCTTGTTATTGAGTTTATTCCATGAAGGCCAGAGAGGACTTGTGCTGATTGCAACGTTTAAGATCATGCATTCATCAATGGATCGACATCAGTCAGTCTGCTAATCAACTAGTGATTGGTGATCGACCGCATATTCTGCATCAATTAGTAGAATATGGAGAGTCTTCCATAATTGGAATCCAGGGATCTCCCCTCTAGTTTACTCTTCCCCAACCAAAGCTGCCAGCAAGTGTTCCCAGGCATGTGCATCACCTTGGAAACCAACATAAACATCAATTTGTTTTAGGAAGCACTGGTAAAGAGAATGGGGAATCGGCAGTGCGTGTGGCTTACTGGTAGACCTAACAGGTTTAAAAGAGATGTTCGGTCACAGAGAGAAGACCAAAGGTCGCATTGACAACCAATTGTGGCATGCTACACTGCCGTTTGCGCTTCTTACTTCGCAATGACATTTTTTTTTTTTTTTTTGCAATTGATGAAATGGAAAGGAAATGAGGTTTTCCAGGTAATCCAGTAGATATAATACGGTGTACTGTGCAGGGCTGGGCTCTGTACTCTTGGTACAAGAGCTTTGAAAGCCGAAGAACATTTGCATAATCAACTGCTCAAAAGTGCTCATGGCAGTCGAGTCAACAGGATAGGAACAACTACATGCACAAAACGTCATTTACTATTTTTTTAAACTTTGCTTATGTCCCGAAACAGCTGGATTTCATGAAGCACACTTTTACAAAAGAACAAAGATTTATTTTTGCAAATCTATTGGCCAATCGAATATCACGAAATAAATAGTGAAGACAAATTACGCACATACGTAGTAATCAAATTACATGGAATATTATTAAAGAATTATATTTGTATAATGGTAAAAATTTTCTTTCAAATTGAAAATCTATGAGATGCTAAAGCCTATGTACAAACTGTAATTTCAATTTGTTTGCGTGAACATATGATTGAAATTTCAATATGGCAGACAGCTGTTCATTGTAAAGTAACAAGGATCTCCTTTTTGCACTTCCTGTTAAATAATACAATTTAATCTAAACGGTTTAAAGTGCTCAGAGGACACTTTAACATTAAAGTTGTAAAGTATCTGGAGTGCACGTGGTTTTGTCCCAGTAAGTGCCATTATGATACGGTTTAAAGCAGTGAGGGACAACCGGCATATGGCTTAACATATTTTCAAATAGATCTCAATCTCCACAAGAATTATGAATTACAATTGATGAAAGCTTTTTTTCATCAATATCCCATTAATTAACAGTATCAAGTCTTTATTTCATCAATTGAAAAGACCTTCCCGGTAAACGGATATTCAATTTAAGGTTATTAAAATCAAAGTAACCATTATTTGATTTTTGAGACCCCCAAGGAAAAAATCTAATCAACAGAAATCAAAGTGATTTGGTGTTGAAAAACTGATAAAAAAGATTCTGTGCATCATCAAAGCCTTCGTTTTACTGACCTTCTGACCGTAATTTTGGTTACAATAGATTTAAATGACCGGACCATAAGAGACCTGTCACCTTCTTCACCCGTGGAGATTTTGGATAGAATGATGGGCATTGGTGTATTGTTTCAGTTCACAAAGCCTCAAATGAAAATGACCAATATGATACTTTGTCTGCATGATTGGCTAGTATTGCTCAGTTGGATGGGTTTCAAGACCCTTTTAGGAACCAGGGTCACGTATCCCCAGTGGGTATAAGGGCTGTGCTAGAAAGGTAATTAATATTTTGCTATGCTTGTTCAATGTCACACGACATTGTTACAGCAGGTGGTTGGACGTTGGTCAGCATTGTGGACAGGGAGGGACGAATCCCAAGCAATGGACAATAAAATGCATTGCTGAGTCTCCACACACCCTTAGGCTTGTTCTTGAGGCAAACAGAGGGATGCTATGAGCATCTTGAGGCCTTCAGGAGGGGGGCTAAAGGGTCACGGAATAAGGGGCATGTCACTGTCCAATCATGTAGAAAATTGGTGCCAATAATTGTGAATAGTACTTTGCTCTTTACCTGTATATCTCGTCCAGCCCTTTCCCATTGTGATACCGTGTGTCAAATTTACGTTGGGCATTGACCAAGTGGACGTTGATGGACAGGACTAATTCATGCCTGACCCTTTGACTTGTGTCTAATGCATTATGGCATTCTGCTATTGTTTCATTTGCCACTTGACGTAATGACCAGCTTGACTCGAAGAGATTTTCCGGCATATTAAACAGCTCTCATAGACTGTTAATAGAGTCCAGTCTGACCTGGTCATTTAAATTCTGTCATAAGTTACGCTTGTGTTTTGCGAGTACATGATGTCAATGGGACTAATCCCATCACGTTTATAGACTCAGTCAGGCTTGCGTTTATCTTTGGATTAGTTAACTGTGTAAAGTGCGAAGAGAGTGGGGTGTATAACAGGATTAGCGGAGAAAAATAGTTTTATGTTACCGCAGCTGTTCGAACATACTCTAATAATACATGTATTAGCAATGTGTAAAGAGAACCCTATCATTAGGGTCATTATGGGTAAATTTGTTCCTCAGTTTTACCTTCTGAAGTCACTAGTCCCAAAAGGAGGGTTGAGCAGGAAATGTGAGGCCTTTTGTTGAATCTAACAATATTTTTTCCCCGGGGGAAACGTTTCTTTCTGTGATTATTCCTTATTTAACTCCCGACAACAATGTCTTAAAGCTTCTCTTGAAGATCTTTATTCTCTAAAAAACATCAGAAGGCTGTTGTGATGGCTGACTAAAAGGTAGCATACAGACAAGCAGAAAACTGAAAGGAAAATTAATCACAAGTTTGTAGATAAAAGGAATAATACTACATTAAAAGATGATAATGGTTGAGAAATCTAAAAACGAGGTGAGACTGGAGTGTCCGATTCCTGATCAGGTGGCCAAGACCACTTGTACATTGCGTGTTTTACTGTCGATGACATATATCAGATAACAGTTCATTTTTATACCTGATGCTTTTTAATCCGAACCATAATGACCATTAGCGTGCAAATACGAAAAGAGCATCTAGCTGTCAGACCGTTCTGAGATATAATGCTCGTCTTGGAACTTGTTTTGATCGAAAAGGAAAAATTTTAGGGGATAAGGCTTAATTCATTTTGACACAGGTGTTTGAACAGGTTCTTCTTCCTTTGGAAGCTCATTTATGGAAACATGGTGTAAGTGATGAAATTGCCAGCTACTATGTGCTACAAAGTGATTATTGTGAAGATAAAGTATTAACTTGAAACGGGATACTAAAGCTCATCCGGTGTAATGAAAACTCATGCTTTGATGAACACGTACAATTAAGACAATGGGATGAGTCTGATACAATTAAATCAATTAGGTTAAGAGAGGGAGAGAGTGTGGCAGGTAACAGATAGACTTACGCTGTGGTTGAAGGGCTCCTGAGCCGCGTAAGAGTGTTTAATTACGCTCTTCTGCAGTGATGCGGGCCCCGACACTACTCCAGTTTCGTTTAGTGTTACTGCTGATGTCATTCACAGAATCCCCGATTTCCTTTGTCTTTCCGCAGGTCACAAGTGATTGGTTGTAGCTGGGGTGAGGAGGTAAGGCAATAACAAAAACAGTGCGGCACCAAAAACACAAGCACGTGCGTACAGCTTCGAGGGGAGCGAGGCATGGCGCTGTCGGAGGAAGGTAGCTGACGCTGACTGACAGATCCGGAGCCCCTTCGGCCAGAGTGGACACCCGTTGGCTTCGGCTACTGCTGCTGCAGGCGGCGAAAAGCCCCCACAAACTCACGTGCCCCTGATAAGAAGTCAAAGCTGGAGATAACTCCTATCACTCCGTGATTCCCTTTTCTGCAGATTACATAAGTGTTTAACCCGCGGCCCCTCAGTGACAGCTTTTATCTCAGGTTGAAGGGAGAGAGAGAAAGAAGAAAAGTTGAGATGTGTCGAGTGACTTTTTGACAATTCTTGACACATTATCTTATTTTCTTCACCACAACTCCTGAAAAAAGATCCAGTCTTTCGTTTCGATCAGGTATCTCTTGACATAGTTGAGGTTTTGCCTAAAAGAAATCCAAGAAAAAGTTAGAATAGAGCCCAACTGCATTTAAACTTTACAAAAACAGTAATGCTATCGCCAAAAACTGGCCCCAGAAACAAATGAAAAATATTTCACCCTGCTTTTAATTGTAAGGCCCGTGAACTGAAAAGAACAAAGACACGAACAACATGGCAAGCCTATATCCGAGCGGAGGAGGCAACGGTGGAGGGAACGGGGATAACCCGGACGATCCCGGGGATCCTCCACGGACTCCACGGCTGAAGCTGAAGGAAGAGGACCTGACGCCGCTTTCACCGGACACCGAGGAGAACGTGGCCGAACAAACTGATGCAGTCTTCCGCAACTTTGTATTTAATATGTACACGAATGAGAGGTCGGAGCAGGAGGGACCAGACGATACACCTGATATGCCAGAGCTGACAGCCTTCCCGGACGAGCCGCTTGGGTGAGTACTATTTTAATACAAAATAATATCTCATTTTATGAGACGTGTACGATTGGCACAACAACCATTACAAATGATTGTCTTTGATTATCTGCGAAGGATGGGTGACGAGAATGAACTGGGAGTCACTCCAGCAATTAACAAAAACGTGATGTGCATAGGTGATATGCTTATTAGATTTAATGTAGGTTCAAGTTTCAATTCCTGAAGATGCTACTAAAAGGCACTTAAATATTTTTTAAAGTTTTCTAGATCTAAAGGAAAAATGCTTAAAAAGTGGTCATGATAATGTAAAAGTTTCAAACCTGACGCTGAAATAGAAAAAAATGTTTCGTAACGAGTTGTTCAACTGTTGAAAGCAGTAATGACTTTCAGCTTTGAAGTTACTCAGGGACACAGCGACTACGTTAAAAGAAATAGGTATTTACAAAATATAGATCTAGTTCTAAGGAAGTTGCAATGTTAATGGAACTTGCTCAACAGCCGCGCATTAATTCTAGTTACTAATCCAGAATGAAAAAAATTAAAAACCATAAAAATACAGTTGGAAAGTTAGTTTTATTGCCTATTTGGTTGCTTGGCTTCAGAGTTTCTCAATAATTTTAGCCGTATCTGTTTTGATGGAGCACGTGATGACTAAATCTACGCTTTTCGGTGCCTTTTTGTGGAACGTTGAACGTTTTAGTGTTCACTATTTATTGCAACTAATTTTAGAGGCGTAGATGAATCAGTTTTGTACCAGATGAATCTCAAAATGCATTGATAAGACAATTGGTTCTGAGAGTTTATATTCAAAGATTAAGGTCATATCAACCATATTAAGCATGCCCATCGAAGAATTAACCGAGACGATGTGTAAAGTGGATTGATGCTTTTTGTAGATTCCCTCAATGTAAGTTTCGTATACACTTTTAATAAATTGTGCGTAAGTCCCAATGCATTTCTGGCAACAGAGAAAATGTTATTTTTCCCTCGTAATAACAATTTTCTTGAGGTAAAAGCGCACACGAGAAACAATAGAAAATTTGTACTGCTTATTGAATTGTAAGTAATTTTCCATGCCAATAAGTCCCCTATGAATTAGCACGGTAAAATGGCACACTTTGATGGAATTGATATTTATTCATCAAATAATGCATGGCTTTTAGCTTGTCAATATGCTATAATTTACTGCAACAGAGCATTGTTCCTGTAGAGCTTGAATAATATTTAATTAATTATAAGAATTAATCACCCAATATAGATACTAAAACAAACGTAATATACATCATGAGTGCCAAAGAATTCATGGAAGCGAAAATATTGTTTTCTATGATCCTTTGTTCGTTTATGGCTTTAGTTTAGAATCCTTATATCGTGACACAAAAGTCAAAAGGAAAATAGCAGGATGTGCCAAGTGCACGAACATTAACATTGTTCCTTGTAGATAAGGGTTAAGTTTTTTTTCTTTTGGTAAATAATGTACGTTTGGCAAGAAAGATTTTTCCTGAACAGATGTTTCCAAAGAGAATAGACGTCCATTCAGAACCAGTGATTGGTTACAGTTTGCCTTTGCCGTAGAACAACTGCTCATGAAGTTACATGTAACATGGAAATATCTCATTTATTATCTCATTAACCTCAGTTTGTAACTTAATGGCTTGGTAAAGACAAAGATGAAGGTGCGACAGATATGTCTCCAAAGCCTTCAACGGGTACTCATGTGTCACAATTGCTCCAAAGTATTTTAACTGCCTGCAATAGCATAAATCATGATGGCTTTCACATTTCTAGTGAATAACCAACAAAAAAGGTTTTAATTTTGTATTCGGATGCTTAAATAGTTAATTGCATGACTTATGGTATTAAATCTGATAATGCCATCGGCACTCACCCAAAATCCACTTCCGATCATCTCAAATCTCACATTGCAGTCATAGAAATATTGTTACATTGTATGCAAAAAAACCACAAATCCATTTCTTATCTACTCAAGACAATTTACTATTGTCTAATAATTGAATGTTAGCTTATTCATGTTATATGAATTGGTGTGGTCTTAAGTTGTAGTTTTTATACCATTAATTTTGATTGACAAATAAAGTGTATTTCAACAACGGATGAGCAAGCTCACGAAGAAATCTCCGGGCCCCGAGCTCTGCGCACTCCATCCACAGGGAACCGCGGACGCGCGACAACGGGATTGTTTGCTTTCCATAGGGGAAAAACTATCCACTTGAAGCGTATACGCTACTTGAATGACTTACTGCATGAGGTAATCAATGAATACGCGTGTATGCGTCGCTAAACGTTGTTTGGGTACAAAAGTGGTATGTGAAATACCTGAGGGCTATTTACACCTCTTCATTTCGGAACATTGGATCTTGGAATTACGCAATGAATTCTCTTTTTCCATTGTAAAAAAAGTTATCGTATGAGGTAATCAATGCTACAGTATTGGCAATACTTCACCACTTGTTTTCAATGGACATAATGAATTACAAAGGGAAGTCAAGTGTCTGTACTAATCCTGATGGTTTTGTCCATCGCTTTCCCACAAAGATTTCCGACGCCTTTGATGGCGACAATGACAACACCTATCTATCCACTTGCCCCAAGCGTGATGCTTCGCAATTGAAAACGTATTACGTGAACTCGCATGAATTGGGGTAAATATTGCCTCTGTATGACATACACTTTTCTCGCAAATCTATTGAATTTCATTAGGGACACCATCGCTTTGATCTCAACAAGAGGTATCCTTCCAGCGTTGTTTTCTGATTTGTTTTAATCTATTTCGGTATTGTTTCAAATTGATGTAGGCAAAACGACACTAATGAATTTATAGGTTGTTTGTAAATGAAAACTCCAGAGCAGATGTTCTTTCTATGGATTCAATGTGGTTCTATTATGAATTCTTTAATTACTGCACAATATCATTTTTACAACATTTACTTGCTGTAGGTCAGGATGAATACTCATTGTTTAAATCGCAAAGTGAATAAATACAGTGCAAAAAACCAACAAAATCAAACTAGCAGATGTTGACATCTTCGACTTTTCATTAGGATGGAGCGTAATACGTTTTTAGCTTCAGCACCGTATTGTCATTGTGATTATTAAAAATTAGCTACCAAATGGTGCATGGCCTTTGGTTGAAGTGTTACACTTTTAACTACAGGGTTTTAAGCTATTGATGACTGTCATCACATTGATCCATTTATCATCAAGCCGTTGATCAGATCATTTCATACCTTGTTATAATATTTGTCTTCAAGATTTATGACCAACTTTGATGCGAAAATTAAACATTTATATTTCATCATCAATGGAGACAATAAATCAGCAAATTAGGTAAAAAAAGTCAGGTGTAAATGAATATTTGTGGTGGTTCAACTTGGATGTAATTTCAGCTGGAAATTTTGTGGGTTTTACGTTATTTGTGTCATGCGATTCCCATTATAAGTTGTATTTATTTGGAATGAGAAATTTATTAAAATGTCACAGCCATATCGGAAGCGAGTAGGAACACTGAAGTGAAATTTAGAGAAACGTTTAGGCACCAACGCTCTTCTCCCTGGAAATTCCAGACGGACAATTTTTCTGCTGCATCTAAACATGGAGGATCCAGTTGTTCCTATTCTAGTGATGTGCTGATTTCTTTGTTCTCGACTTTTCACTATGCATAGATGTTTCTATTTTACAAAAGGGATGGCAGGAAATGGAGTGAAAAAAATGAAAAGGAGAGCGGGGATAGTTCGTATTATGGGTTTGGCTTTTCCCAGGTGAAGTGCTCATTACAAGACTGTACGGGTTTTATGTTTCAGAAGGTGGTAGTGAGAGGTGTCTGAAGTAGTAGTATTAGTCACTATAGA
>JBCAUG010615582.1:0-14180 GCA_038406175.1 Haplosyllis leylae | reverse complement strand
TGAGTTATAAGCCTATGTTTGGCTGGAAGTTGTAAAAACTTAGCTCAGTATAATAAAGATTATCTTATCTTATCTTATCCCACTGGGCATCAATTCAGCTTCCATCGTAAGTGGTTGTGTGAAGGTATGATACACTTTCCACATTATTCGAGACAATTTCTTAATTTATATTCGATTATTTCTTAACACATGTTGCATCCGCGTGTATTTGGATGAGACAAGTTAGGACGAACACATTCAAATCCGATTAGAAACAATTTTAAAATGGCTGACATGAAGTAAAATTTAACAGAGGGTGAAAGAGTACAAGAGGGTGCAAGAACAATGTTCTAGTACTCCTACCATCTCCAAATGCAAAGGTTAAGATATGCAAAAAAGTTTCACTGTGGCCACAACCAGTGTGAGAGTCTTAAGAGGGTGCAAAGAACCCAGAAACATTTTTGCCTGGTCAGATTTTTAATCTGATTACACGGTACAACACATTTTTGTTCATTCAAAGATGGCTGGCAAACAAATTTAGTTTGTTTTGACAACTAATAATGATGTACTTTTTCTTCAAATTTTTGCCACAAATCAAAAAAAAGAAAAAAAATATCAGGTGGTGAAAGTACCACCAGCTGACTGTTAGAACGTGACCACCTCTTTGAGTGCAAAAAATCAAGATATGGAAAAGAAGGTCTCACTGTTTCCGTTACCGGTGCAACAGCACTGTCTTTACAGCCATGGCCTCTAATATGAGTACGAGAGCAGTGCAACCTCAGAGAGCAAAAAGTTCGAACAACTTTGATTGTGGCATGTAAGGTTACGGTGTCCCCTACCTCCTATGCCGACCACTTCGCCTGCATTTACAAAACAGAAAATTGGATTCATAAGTCCTGGCCACCCCTTCCCAAAATTTTGGAATAAAAAAGGAAAACCAACCACTGAGGTGACTCTACGAGTACCCAATGAACAAGAGTTAATTGATCAAAGTTAATTCAGGAGAAAATTGTTCACTGTTCACAATGATTAATTTATTTACAGCACAGTTTTGTACCAAAGTACGTGATAGAAATTTGTATAAAAGCCTGGGATCCGAAAGATGAGAGAAATCGGTACAGTGTTGGAAAAATGAAAACACATCCGCTACACGAAGATGAAATAGGCAAGGTACGCATGAGACGTCACGCTGTCGTCCAGACGGTAAGTTGTGTCTTTCACTCAAGTTGTGTCTTTCACTAACTCAGAACGTAGCAAAGGTACCCTGTTGTATGCAACAAAGAAGAAAATCTATTTTTTGCCGCCCGCCTACGAAGTGTGTCTTGTCTGTTAGTGGGGGCGGGGGGGTACCCCGACCTCTGGTCCCAGGTCCTTTTCCCAGGGGGCGTACCCCCTAGTCCTGTCACGCGTCCTGTCCAAGGTCCCCCAGCCAGGATAGGGCTACCCCTCCCCCCCGCCAGCCAGTCAGGACAGGACAGCAAGTGCTGTTACGCCGCGGGCGGTTAGCCCCATGCGGTCATGCAGGAGGACTTTCTTGTAAAAGATGGATTCGTAATGTACAAGATGTGACCTTTTTATTTCAACCACCTTATTGTGCGCAACAAACCATTTGTTTCAAAAGCATGACACTGAATACATTTCAGTACACCATGAAGGAAGTAGCAGACTATTCAGATCATGTAGTGACAGACCACTATGGAATTAAGATTAATAAGTAAGTATGCAGATTAATTTTAAATTGTTGACTCTTCCGCTGTCAGCGTCAGTACAATCGGTCTCCGGCCCCACTGCTTCTCATCTAGTGAAGCAAACATCTGCAATTTCTAGATCTCAAAATTGGAACGTTAAAATACCGCAAAAACTTTACACACACTACAGGATAGTTGTACTACTGTTCTTACAGCACTGATTTATTACCGCCCGCATCCGAAGGATGTGGGAAGGTCCCGTGATATGCAATGCCCCGCCCCCTCCCCCCCAGACCCCTCTCCCCTCCGAGGAAGGACCACGGGACCCCAGCCCAGGACCACCCCCCTCACCCCACTGGCCAAATGCATCATGGGATAAGGACGGGGGTACGGCATTTGGCCTTCAACTGAAAGACAATGGTCTCCGTTGTGTACCTTTTGATATCCTTGATGTAGCAGATCAGAGGATACTTGTGGTGTATTCACACTGACCGGAACCGGGACTGATACAGTACCAGAACATCGGTTGTGAGTAGGTATCAGGCCTTGTCTTGAAAGTTTCTACAGCTTCATACAACCCATTATTTCCCGGTCCCTGTCCCAGTCTCGATTCCCTCCAATGTGAATACGCCATTAAATCCATGCCATGGTGTAAACAAAGGGTCGCCATCTCAAATTTTGCTGCACTTGGTAGTATTGATACGTCAAGTCAAGAGCGTTCAAGGCAAGTAATTTTAGCTTATCATTCTTTGCAATCATGAGCGTTTCAGATCTGATATGTACCAATACTTCAGAAACATCAATACTTTGTTTCAGGCTGAAAGAAGAAATCCTAGCGCTGAAGTCAGCTTCACTTCCATCACACACAGCTTCAACCAAGGGCAGCTGAGCGCCAACACATAGTTGGACTGGAATGAATATTTATCGCACAGTGTTCACTAAGGGTATATTCTCAATGAATTACCTCTGACGGGTAGATAAATGGGCATGGATACTCGAGGGATGTATGACTGCTATTACAATGGTTTGATCTTTCCACCATTAAGGATCAACCAACTGGGAAAAAAATTAGCAAAGACTTTATACCCGAAAAATGCAGGGCAGAGGAAATTAGGTCCTGCATATTATTTCATTCATTTGTAAGTTCTTTGTATTCGTTCACAAAGAAAATAATAATGTGGAATGGGTTGACCATGATGTTTGAAAGTCACTCACACGATCGACTCTGAAACAGTTAATCAGGGGCGGATCCAGAATTCTCTGTAGAGGGGACCTCAGCAGATGCGCCAACGGTTCAGTCTTGTCCGTGTTGGATGCGGGGTCGCCATTTTGACAGGGGTATGGTGTCTTTTTAGAAATGACCGGTTAATTCTGGCTTGTTTTCGGAGAAAACAGAAGAAGACAGATTATGTTCATCCGTTTTATTTTCCATTGGTACATTACGTCACGTGCAATTAGCTACGCAGTTTGAATTTCATTGCTGTGTTGCCTATTTAAAGGCAGCAATCAGGTAGAATTTGCAACACAAAATTGCCCCAAAAATGTAAGCAATAGAAAAACCACGGATTTAAATAGATACATAAAAAACAAGATAATATTTCTAATAATGTAAATACGGGTAACAAAGATCAAACATTGGTCCTTTTTAATTTTCACTAAAATAAACTGTAACCCATAAAACCGACATAATAAATAGACCCTTTCTTACCTGTTTGAAAGTAATTTTGAAAATACACTTTTATTTTAAAGTAACTAGGTTCACAGGAAAATTCTCTGTCGCCTACAGCTTGATTTTCCAAGCAATGAATATTTAAACTAGTTAAATATGTACGCAGACATTACAACTTGCGTACACTTACAATATTTGCGCGACATCTAACAAATTCTACATTACCTAAACATTTACAGTATTCTGAGTATTATGTTAAAACTTTGTGCAAGTACAGCTTTTATCATTAGGAATAATAATGAAATAAATTGAATTCTTTGCAATTTTGCACAATTGAACTGTGAACTTAAGTCCATTGAATTAAATGTCAGCATTGCGTCTAAGAATTTCATATTCTTTGAAGGCTCAAAACGAAGTCTAAATCAAGTAACAGCCTAATGCTTTTGGCCAAGCTGTTTGCATATTATACCTTGTTTTTCCGTTCTGGTGTAGTTACATTTAAATTATGCTATCCAAGCATGTCACTGTGTAAATGCGACGTGGCAGGCTTTGGGCAGGCAAAAGGCACAGTGACACTGAAAATCTACCAAACTGAATCGGACTCAAAGCAAATAAGTGAACTGCCAGATATATCTGTAGTCAATATCATCAGAGATGATACTATCAATACTCAGTCTAATCCTCAACAAATTATTTGAGAAAATCCACCAAATGAATTGAAAGGCTCAATTAAGAAACACCCAGAGTCATACTTCAACTTTGGCATAATCAACAAATCATGGTCAGATACCAAGACGTACATAATGAATAGTGACGGGTGATAAACAAAAGATTAAGAACTTGTTTCAGGGTAAATTTTTCTGCTTTTGAGATAGTATATACATTTTTTCCTTCCAAAACTTCATAATTCCGGAAGGAGGAGATAGAGAAAACGATTTAAACTAATTTCGAGAGGACGTTATGTGTGGACTTTAATTTTGTTGATTATGAATAATGCCAAACAAAGTTAATTCGCGAACTTGAAAATTTCATCAAAATGAAAGTGATTTCAAAATGTCCAAAAATCATTTAACACAGTCGCAGTACAAAAGAAAGCGCAACATACACAAACTACACCTAACAACTAAGCAAATATCGGAAGCACACGTCATACATACAGCATCTAGCTTATACGTAAGTTGATCAAAATCACTAGTTTGGCAATATAAAAACTACGTGCAAAGTTCTCAGGACAATTTGATAATGTGACTGTTAGTTTTGTGAAAAGACCGAAAAAAGATACCCGAAAGGGTGAACAATGTAACATTTTAGTGTACCTAATAAATGGATCAGGTACTAGTAAAATAACCGAAAGTATAAATAATAATCCTTGTTGTTGATTTCTGTTGCATTTTGCTTCTAATTTACAAATATTGTTCACTTGTTTTCACCAAAGATAATTTACAAATATTGTTCACTTGTTTTCACCAAAGTTACTGTAAAGCCCTCATATTCATATATTTGTAACCACATGCATTTGCACTGTCTACCACACAAACATTTCAATTAAAGCTGTCATCGGATAATTCTTAAATTAAATAAGTGCATCTTATTTCTGTAACTTACTTCAAATGTCTGTGCAATAAAAGTTTCATCGCAGTTACCAACAGGCAGGTATATAGCTTCAGTTTTGGGCACATTACACTGCCAATAAAATGTGGGAATGCAGCGTGAAAATTATCTGCTGAATGTTGATTGGTCGCCCTTTGGTGTTTGATTATGTGTAATTTTAGTTCCTTTCGTTCAAGTATTGGTTCCTACTTAATTTCGATTAAAATTTTCACAATGAAGCCACCTCAGTCAAAAACCACAGGGCTCCAACAACAAACATGATGCTTTCATCACTTCGAAACCTGGAACATTATTAGTCGCATATTTATTGTTTTCGCTGCTAAAAGTTTGTTGCAGTCAGCAGTGAGGGGTATAGGCAGTTCCTTAAATCCGGTCTCCGTATTCTCATTACTGAATTCGAACTCGTGAATAGCTGGATTCACGCTGATGTCCCCGTACGGACCCTTCAGCGCAACGAAGTGCAGCCGAAAAGACGCGTTTATCTTGCTTTTCAACACCACCTGATACGTCAGGGATCTCTTAGCAGACAAGTTCGGGTCTTTTTTGTTGTCGTTCACATATGATTTCACAACCCACTGGTTGTTGAAGGCTGTGAAGCGACTTGTCTCGTAGTACAACTTGGGAAGATAATCATCCGTTCTGTAGGGTCTCAGTTGTAGGTCTAAGAGAAAACACCTTTTGTTAAAAAGTCGGCCTTTAAAAATATGATTCTGGGGCTTTCTTGTTCGACACTGCAAATTTGTTTTAACTTTGGAATTTTTATGTCTTTAGAAATAACTAAACGACAGAAATAAAAACTAAAAATTGTCAAATTGAGCACCAATTTGCGTCAAGAAAACCCCACCATGTGTGTACTTACCTTTTCATGCTTTTTTACGCATTTACGTTTTGATTGTGGAACTAAATACTTCTTTCTCACTTCTCTCAAATTTTCTGACTTTTCCGAACATTTTGCGTTGTTTTGTACCAAATTATAGCGGGTCAGAAGTAAGTTTAATTCCACAGAAAAGTCAATTTTTCCTTTGCTTTTTAACTTTGAATTTAGAAAAGATTTCCGTTAACAGTAGCTAAAAAACCACCGAGAGTTCTTTTCAGATTAAATAAATTTTCGTGTGAAAGAAAATTAACAAAGAAAAAGATTTGACATAAAAATAAATAATCAAAATTAGATGTGAAATAAAACAGAAAATGGGTCCGTAAGCCAGGAGGTTCAGACCGAAGTTTTCGTCAAAAAACAAACCTGGCTCCCAGATGTTTCAAATACATACCACTGAATGCGATCTTTTCAAACGATAGCAGATTGAAGATGCTTTGATAAAGCATAATTTCTGCGTCTCGCTTTTTATCTATAACCTGAAGTGACTCCATTATTTCATCGCCAGTCCTCTTTGGGTGGGCGCAGTCGGTCGTATGACCTTGGAGCTCGTGAAAGGGTCCCCGCCATGGGCACCCTATCCGCTCATAATTGCAGCTCACCAGTCTGTAATGATATCAAAAGAAGCATGTTATCCTCAGGTCGCGGCTGGCAATAGTAGTGTCGTAGCTAAACGGAGGGAGGGCGTTTGGGGACCCCCCACCCACCATCCTGCCTAACAAGAAGCTAAGAAACTGCTAGTGTAGAACTTACCGTTATACCAACCGCAGTACCTAGAGTGATGCGTTGTCTCTGCCCCTACCCACTTAAAAAACCCAAAACACCCCACCCACGGATAAATCCAGCTGAAAAATAAAATTTTCAAATAGGATTATTTTCGAGTTCTTTAATGAATTCACATGAACATCTTTTGGAGTAAAGAAGGTCATGTGGGTAACAGTTAAGTTGAAAACTGCACAAAGTCACACTTCAAACATTTTCGAATCAGTTGTGAATAATTTTTGGTTTCTGTGAAAGTGTTATGAAAGATCTAAATATTGTTGAAAATTGCTGAATGGATCTTAACGTCCAGTGAATTTTTTTCGAGAGCTTCCTGCAGGTCAGTAATGGTTTTGTACTCAAGCATCAGTGGACTGAAACTTGGACGCCCTTCTTTTTCGTGCCTTTCAATGCTTTATGCACAGTATAGCATTTTCTTTGGGGGGGGGGGGGGGGGGAGTATTAGCTGGACGTTATTTCTCCCCGTTCTCAAGATACACCAGTGTAACTTTGTGGCACTCAACACTTTAGTATTTGTAGTCTCTTTAAATTACTTTTAACTTTCATATTAATTTAACTATGTAAATTTAAATGTCAAGGATTGCCAAACTGAATGGAAGTTTGGTGCGCTTTTGTAATCATTCGCAAATTTTGTAGATTTTTCAGAAAAAGGCAGGGTTCTTATTCACACGAGTATTGTATTTTGCTGAATATTTTTAGCCGTTCAAATATGTGAAATCTGAATATTACGCGATTCTTCCACGTGGTTGGACACAGCTCATAACCAAGTTGTATTTGTTTTGTATTTTGCAACATTGAAGCACCATCATAACTACTGCAAAACTCAGCCCGGTTAAGCCAAAACAAAACCAAATGAAAAACTGTTTTCAAAGAGTTTAACAAGGATATTTGTGGAGGAGGTGGTTGAAATCAGACCCTTTGCTGCATTCCTTTGTTGGTAACATTACAAAATCTGTTTTCTTCACGCTTGTAACAGAAGACTTCAATATTTCAATTTTAAGACGAACCGCAAGTCTGAGCCTAATATTTTGAATGACATATATTTAAGCGCAATGGATCTGTTGTATAATAATGTAACGACTCTAAATACAAATGTCGTTGCTCTTTTCGAAACATCGTGCATTGTTTCGTTTAAATCCCATGTAAAAATTGTCACATGTGGAACATGTTATAAAAAGCTGATTACAAAAATAAAGCGAAGGAATTCTTCAGAAATGGGAATTTCAATAGTTTTGTGCGAAAGGTATACTATATGACTATGTACATAGTACAACAGCAAGTAGCAGCTAATGGGTCTAAACTTTTGATTTTAAAAATCCACCACTAAGAAACTTTTATTGAAAAGCGCGTTTCTTGTGAATTCTCATTCATTGGGTAAAGAATTTAATCTTTAATCCAAAAAATTCACAAAAAACTAACAACTTGTACTTGACTTTCCCACGACGTTTCGTTTGCACTGAGCTTATGTAAACATGGAAATATTTTTTACAAAGCATAATGAATCCTCAAACCAAATACGGTTTGCTACTTAATGTGAACGTGACCTAAATGACTCAAAATTAACGGAGTGGTGTATTTTTTTTGTAATTGTGACAATTCAATGGTTTATTACTTTCCGTAGGGTTCAACTAAATTTAATCAATACGGTATAAATTCAGAGTAATGGTTTAAACAAGTTTGACGACATTAAGAGGCATGCCTTTGATAGGAATTAGTCCATAACAAGTTCTTCGGTCAAGAAGTAAGTCTAAATGTACATGCTTTCCTAGAGAAACTTCTAGTAACAACTTGGTTTTGAGCTTTTGGGCGTTAACAAGTGAACCGATCAGTACAAAATACACACCTTCCTTTTTTCACTCTTCTTTGTTCTATAATCCATTTTGATACATGTAACACAAATCTTCTCTTGTGTTGCTGCGTCGCCATCATCACACTTTGGTATCACATGATAAACACTGACACTAGATGCTGTTTATGGGTCTTATTCTTTACACCGAAGGTACATAAATATCCCCTAGGTCTCATACAACAGTACTGTACACAAAAACGTATGTAAGGACCCACAGCATCATTTTGTACAACCACAGTTGCGAAATGACGGCACCTTTATTCCACTAAGGTACCACATTTCGATTTTTAAACCTGTCTTGTTCACACACAATATTTAAACTGACCTCAAAAAACTAAAATCTCTGTAAACAAAGCAAATCTCATAAAGATTCATGTTATTATAAAAGTATATGGTGTTCAAAGATGAAGGACATGGCAACCGTTGAGTGAATACTCGCAGGTTTTTAACAGGCGTTAAGATCGTGCATTGTTGTAACGCGGATGGTGACTGAGCGAATTGTGTGCCGCAGTAGGCACAAGGCACACACCTTTCCTGGCATAGCTCCTTCTCATGGTAATCGATTCCACTACGGGGCAGCTGCTCTGAACAGTACTGACACTCAGATGGCAGCTCCGAGATAGCCTTTTCTACCGCAAGGTTGCGCGAACACACGTTCTTGTTCAGTTCGCAACGACAGTTCGGACAAGTTGCACTTTCATCTTTCAACCGTGCGTCAGCAAGCAAATGAGAGAAGCACCCCGCGCACATTAAGTGTCCATTTGTACACTGCAAAAGACAAAAAAAGAAAGACCGTTCGCCTGTTAAAATCAATGCATCTTCCGAGTGGGTTTCAAAAAAAACGTTAACGTTAACTCTGGCTCTGGAACTTTCATTACCACAACAGTTAAAACAATCAAGTCCTCCTGCGTGACCGCAACAAGTGTACCGTCCGCGGCGTATCCTGTCCATGGCCTGTCCGGTCAAGGTGAAGAGGGGGTATCCTGTCTGGGAGAGGGGGGGGGGGTTACCCCTGTCCTGTCCAGGGGGTAGCCTTATCATGCCTGGGGGTACCTCCAACCAGCTACAAGCCTGACTGGGGTACACCCCTCCCCAGCTACAGGCCTGACTGGGGTAGCCCCCCAGAAAGGACCTCGAACCAGAGACTGGGGTAACCCCCCGCCCCCCCAGGTTAACAGACACCTGTGAAAACAGTACCTTCCCGTCTTGCTAGATTACAGTAAGGTATTTTATTGCTTGCACAGGCGGACTTCCCCTACCAACTCCCTCCAGCCCCTCCCCACAGCAGTAGCGGATCGAAGGGGTGCTAGGGACGCATGTCCCCTCTCCGCCAAAAATCTTCATTTTCATGCAGATTTCGGGAAAATGGTCAAATAATAACCCCACCTGTTCGTGGAAAAAAATTACTCATAATGAGGCGGCCGCATAAATTTAATGCTTCTAGCCCATCCCCTACCCCGCCACTGGATCCGCTACTGGTCAATCACAGATGGGCCAATGGAAATATACCGATTCATAGTTGGGCAAACACAGCGGAGGGGTACACAAAAACGAAGCTGGGCGAGGGAGGGGGCTCCGATAGCACCAAGGACATGCATCATGGTTCTCGTGTATTGCCCCCCCCCCCAAACACCCCGTCCCCACAATTTCACACTGTTTTTCGGAAATTATGGTAAAAATATTGTGTTTACGCCCTCAGGGGTTGGAGCGCCCTCAACGGAGAATCTTCTGAATAGTGGTAAGGGTATGTTGAAGAGAGACTTCTGTCACCCATCCTTTTTTTATGTACAATGTACCCTCTCGCTTTTGTACACTGTATCAAAGACAACGAAATTGTATAAATAGTCATTGACTGTATTCTGCATAGAGACTGCATGAAAATAGTGGGATCGTTCAGTTTTGAGAGTTTCCCACCGCAGATGAACGGAGGTTGATGACAGAAAGGTTATTTGTATTCAACGCAAAGCCATTTATATTGGGGCCGTTAAGTGCAAAACTCCAACATGATCATGAAGATTAACAAGGAAAATTGCTTTACGTAATAATAAGAGGGTCAAATTAACTAGACGTAGACAGCGCACATACGTACACAGCGCATATAGAAGTTTTGAGCACATGACAGCTGTCAGTAAATCCTTTGTACACGTAGAAAGAAATTTGGATGGGGAGAGCTGGCAACATTCCAGACATAGCCTTATCCTCTGGTGCATACAAATAATGCAGATCACGTGAACCATCATCATGATCCCACACCCACATATCATGTTTAGGCAGCTCCTTATTTAGACCAATGACATTGGGCCCAGTTCAAGATAATTAGGCTTAAATTCTGTATGCAAATGCAAACGGTTGGATCTTTACTGCATTAGCACATAACACTTAAAATGTTGTAACATGTCTTATCTCTGTTTTGTCCAAAGGTAAATGCGAATGCACTCATAGATACCAGTGTTCAATAGTTCACACCAAAATAACCTACCTAACACTCGAAAACAATAGATTTTAGATTTCTAGAGCACCGAATTACCTTGTTTACAACCTGTCACACCATAGGGACACAAAGGACACAAATTATCTTTGTTCACACACATTCCATAACTAGTATTGTACTTTATTCAAAAAAGTTGACACGTTTGCAGCTTCTCATTTTACCATTCGTAGATTTGATACAAAAAAAAAAGGATTAATCTAGATATCCAGTGCTTAGTTCAATGCAACATTGTTAACAGCTGATGCAAACCTGATAAACTGCGACGTTTGGCAAATCTAAACAGACTGCACAACACAAGATTCCATTCAGCCTGTCTTCTAAATTATACCCTTTCTTCTTGTTACTGTTGTCTAGTCTTGGTTTCTTCTTTTCTGGTTCTTCTATTTCATTGTTTTCTTCATCAACAATCTGTGTTTCAAAATTTTCTGATGTTATTCCCTGCACGTCAGCCATTTTCAGACTTTGTTATTATTTGTTCTGTCACGTGATCGGACCTATAAATAACGTGAGATGGCCGCCAGGTGGACTGTCAGGAAGTGATCATCGTTGGCCAATCAAGAAATTATGTGATGTTGTTGTGCGCTGACAGGTGGGCGTTGCCCGAATGCGACTGGGGAATACTTCGCATATTTCATGCATACCCAGAATGTTATGGGTCTCCGATTTCAACCAGTGGCGGATTTACAGTGCTATTCACGGAATTTCTGGGGTGTGCTCGTTTCGGCGAACTTTGGTTGTTTTGCACAAATTAGGCCGAAACGAGCATCCTGCAGAAATGGCAGCTACTAGTGGCGGATCCAGGATTTCCCAGATGGGGGTGCCAACCTCCTGGGTGGGGGTGTCATCCTATTATTTGGCCAAATGTTCCTCGAAAACTGCATGAAAATGAAAGAATTTGGACCCAGACGGCGGGGGGGTGCATCCCTGGCGCCCCCCTTAGATCTGCCAATGGTTACCCCATTCACGAACGGCTTATAAAATTTATTCCTGTTCACTTGTGCCAATCAAATGCTCCTTGTGCCTTCTGTACTTCCTGTGCCTCCTTTGACCCTCTGCACTCTTTGCCTCCCACCCCATGCACCTTTCGCATCCCCTATGCCTCACTGCATCACCTATGGCTCCCTTGCCTATACACCCCCCCCCCCTTTGCACATCCCTTTGCCCCCTTATGCCTCCATCTCCATGGACCATGCACCCACTTGCTGTGCTTCCTCCACATGTTGTGCACCACTTGACTCCTCCATCCCCAGAGCTCCATCACTTGTGGAGCTCACCTAACCTGGAATACACGGTTAATTTTTTTGTACAATGTTGTACACAATGTTTTGTTAACTTTTTTGTACAATGTTGTACACAATGTTTTGTTTACTAATACTTGTTGGTCTCTGCAAGGCAGACAGTTGTGAATAGATGTATCTGTATTGAGTGGGGTTTACAGAGAACTTGGAAACTGAAGGTAGAGGCTTTTTCGGAGGAGTCTGTCATGGGGAACTTTGAAACAGAAAGTAGAGGCTTTTCTTGAGGATGGGAGGAAAAATCCTCTACCTTCCACCTCAGTAAGTTCCCCCAAACACCCCTCCAGAAATCTGGGTTAGACAAGAAAATTGGAAAACCCTCGCCTTCCGTTTATAAGTTCCCCACTACCCCTCTCTCCCAGAAAGCCCAGTAGGAGATGGGAATGAGTACTGTGATGGGATAGCTGACATTGTGGAGACTTTATTGCATACTGGGAGGTCACTGTCTTCCTTCAACATTTGTTTCAATTTAGTTCACATTCAAATTACCCGAAAAAAATGTTCCGTTTCTGGAATGAGATTGCAATTGGTACAAATGCCACTTTCAAATATGGTGTGGGGGCTAGAGTAGGAATGGGTTTCTGTTTGGCAACTAATCAGTACTGAAGGCAGGACCTCGGTGATGCTTTCAAACCCCGAAGGATTCCAACCCCGAATTTCGGTGGAAATGGCAGATATATGTGTATACCTTTTACCGCGACATGTATTCCATAATTTTAATCGCGTGTTTCTATAATAGCATGATTGAGGAGCTTGTATTATAACATCCTTGATATTTTTCTTTGTTTTTATTGCATTTCTGAATCAAAAGCGCATTTGAGTTTTATATCTTAAATTATTACGACAAACGCAAAATTCAAGACAAGAAGACATAATTATAAAATGTTCATGGGAGAATAATTTTATTTATATCACTCACACTTTTCTAACGTTGTCGTTTCAAGCACCCATGACTGAAGGTCTGTAGTACACTGGGGACGCCACTTGTGAAAGTCCCAGCATCAGAGATATATTTGCAATAGCTAACATGTAATGGAAGATGTCAACTCTGGGAATGCCATGGATCTGTCCTTCAGTTTTCACCACCAGTCCAGAAATGATATATAACGCTGCACCAATTATTCCATAAGGGTTGAATTGGAAGACACTAAATAATAACATGGAAACTACTGCAAAGCCGCTTGTGAGTTCAGTTGACAGTGCGCATACCTTTTCTGTTAAGTATCTTTTCAGCAAGACCAAAGCAAATGCAAGTGCGACATGTATATTGGCAAACAAAGACATATCCTCGTGTCTGTAGTAGGCTGCAGCTAGATAGGACATTCCGACAACAGTGGCAAACCATGACATGTACTTGTGAACTTCAATCGTTTCTTTTGTCGGTGACTTCAGGGCGAATCTGTACACTCCACATGCAGCTGCACCGCCTACCAGAAGAAAGCCTATCACTCCGCACAAACTCGATCCGAACAGTCGACAGCATGCATGAATTGCAGATAATGCCAGAAACCCGTCCGAAATTGAAGTACTCAGCTGCTGCATTGTGCATCTGTTTGAAATTTGAAGGTTATAAAGCATAAATGAAAATCTTGGTCTCTGTCCGATGCAGTCTGTCACATTTAAAATCCGAGTAGAACCGCCTGTGGGATGCAAAATAAGGTCCATGGCAAAAAGACCATATCCATTAACAGTCTATTTACAAACCTGCTGTTTCACGGTGGTACAGGGTTTAGACTGAAGTAAAATCGGTGTATCTTTTTAACAAGAATGCTTTCCAGCATTGAGTCACGCCTGAAATCTCTCGCACATCTCGTTTCATGTGACAAATTTGGAGAACTTGTTAATGACACCATGTTACAGACACCAAGGTATCTTAAAGATACCACATTAATGACACCACATTGGATATTTGACCATGTGAGCCATCTAATGTTAACACTTGAA
>JBCAUG010615471.1:0-14180 GCA_038406175.1 Haplosyllis leylae | reverse complement strand
AGATTGGCTGAGTGGGTAAGGCATTAGAATTCTAATCCAGTGATGGTTGGTGTTGTGAGTTCGATTCCCACTGGAGGTAACTTGATTTTTTGCTAAAACTTTAAAACCCTGTTGCCAGTTTTGCACAGAAATGTCAGATTTGTGTTATTTAGGAAAATCTCGAATAACTAAGGAGCATTCGCATAAATTATTTTGTTGCAGTCTGATGGCGTCAGAGATAGTCCCTCCTTGTCAGAGTCCTAAATTAAGATAAATCCTTTCTTAAACTGGGACATTTTTTTACACGGTGACTCATAATAGAAGATAGATTTGTACTAATTGGCTGCAGGTAGTGAACTACAAGGACAAGTTTGCAAGGAAGGTTAAACACAATCGTGCAATGAAGCAAGATTGATTGAGAACAAGACAGCTACAGAAGTTATAATTGTAACAAAGAAGAATAGTTCTGAAGATGTTTTGAAGGTGTGTAGCCATTTTTGCGGCATTGATTTGTGGAAAACGCTAGGTCCGCAGATAATATCAACCCTTGTGGGTTTTCGTTACTTTCTTCCTTTCTAAAATAGACCTTTTGTCAGTGTTGTGTTTCCAGCATTTGGCCTATTGCATGACAAACATACATACATATTAACCTGAAATATAATATTTGAATCACCCTGCAGAAGGAGCACTCAATTTGGACTATTGGAAGTATAAATAAGTAATCAACAAAAATAATACTGCACAATTATTGGTGGCACAAAAACATTGTTATTGCACTTTCTTGTGGCCTCTCATGCTCTCAACCTCTCACACCCTCTCATACTCTTGCACCATTAAGCTGTGGTGGGGACACCTTAATCCTACACGCTGTTAATGAACTTTTTGCACCCAGGTGGTGAGACACCAAAACATGAGTTGAAGAGTGAAAGTGCAAAAATGTTAAATGTTAGTGCAAAACCACAAAAAAGTGAAAACATTCAAAACTGAAAGAGGGTGAAAGAGCACAAGAGTGGAAGAATGCAAGAGGGTGATGTCCAAGGCAAAGTATATCCAAGGCAAATTGTGTCTAAGGCTCAGTGTCCTTGATGCAAAGTGTCTTCGGATGCATCCAAGGTAAAGTGCATCCAAACCTCATTGTCCTTGGATGTGTCTGAGGCAAAGTGTCCTTGAACACATCCAAGGCAAAGTGCATATGAGGTCCACTGTCCTTGGATGAATCTAATACAAAATGTCCTTGGACATGTCCAAGGCAAAGTGTATCCAAGAACCAGTGTCTTTGGACATGTCCAGGGCAAAGTGTCCTTGGTCATGTAAAGGCAGTGTCCTTGGCAACATCCAAGATAAAGTGTATCCAAGACCCAGTGTCTTTGGACATGTCTAGGGCAAGTGTCCTTGGACATGTCCAAGGCAGTGTCCTTGGCAACATCCAAGATAAAGTGTCCTTCATGCCATCCACATGTCACAATATCCAAAGACACATCCAGGCCTATCACAGCTTACGTGTCATTTGGTGAAACTTTCACTACCTAATATTTGCCAACCATATACGTTCAGACTAAACGAAATTGAATCCAGAAATTTGCATTCACCGAACATGAAGCTGCGAGGTGTCAAAGGTGATAGTTTACTTCTTTGAAACACGACTGTTTATTACCTTGGGAAATCAAACACAAAAGCGAGTCAATTTACCCAACACTTAACGTTGGGGAAACAGAAACAGCCATTCTAAATCAAAAAACTGCTTGGTATTTGCTTTAATACAAAAGTAATTCTCTTCCCCGTCAACATAAAGGAAGTGTCATCTCTTCAATGTTTACAAATTTTATGAAAATTACAAGAGATAACCTGAATCACTGTGATCAGAAGGAGAAGTAAACAGTTAGTGAGGCAGGCATTGGTATTTACAATAGGCATACCGCCCGCTGCGTAGCCAACCTATCCCCGGGGAAATTTTCAACAAAAAAAAATTTAAAAAAAAAAAAAATTGGGATGGTGGGCCTGAGTAGCCCCCCCCCCCACCGGCTTGAACTGAGTACCCCCCTGACTGGGATTGAGTACCCCCCCCCCCGGCTGGGACTGAGTACCCTCCCACCAGCTGGGACTGAGTACCCCCCTGGCTGGGACTGAGTACCCCCCCCAGCTGGGACTGGGTACCCCCCTGGCTGGGACTGAGTACCCCCTCTGGCTGGGACTGAGTATCCCCCCACCCCCCAAACGTGAACGGACAGACGCCTGTGAAAACATTACCTTCCTCGTACTAAGTACGCGGGCGGTAAAAAGAACAATTTCTTATCAATACTATTGGATCATATGGAAATGAATTCTGCCAGAAAATAATGTAAATACTGTCAGATCCCTGCTAGGTTTTGGCGGGAATTGATAAATTATGGAAACTCGTTTGTTCACATGGAGATTGTCTACTTTTCGCTCATACTGTCATAGCAAGTTGTGTACAACACGCCACGGCAAATAAGAATCATGTATCAACAAAAAAGTTATTGGCAAAAAACCTAACCAGAATTCAATACAACATCCTCATTCGTGTACACCGCAGTTTAATGTCGTGATGTGAAATTCACATTTCGTGTCATAAGCTCTAATAGTGCTTCTAAATAGTAACACCACCTCATCTGACCTTGGTCGTAAACAAGAACATAGAACTAACAAGCTTTGGTAAAGATGTGCATAATTGACGTCCAATTTGTTAAGAAGTCTTGAGGATCATGTAACTTTTTCTGGAGGGTTCTCTCAAAGTAGTATTTTCGACTTGACATCAACTAGACATCATACCCGTCGATACTTCTTTTCCCTGTCGACCAAACGATATTTACCAAGAACCTAAACTGATATAATACATTTAGAATTGGAATGCGGAATAAAATGGCGAAACATTTTACATGTCTTTCCTTCTTTTTTGGTCACCACAATCAATTCCTGAACGGAATCCTATGTCAGTGAAACAGATTTCCACCAGGGACAAATTCATCAAAATGTAAGCTTCTGCCAGAACTTTGCTATGTATGTTTCCGAGTACCGACGCAAATATTCATTGCTCTCCATTGTAAAGATTTCATGAAACCTTGGCTCTTGAAAGGCGTAAGTGCACGGTTGCTCCAGATAAGATGCCGAAAAAAACAGATTTTATGAATTATCTGCAAATAGGTTAATACTCATATATCTTAAGAGTTAGTTTTCTTGACTCTTTCTGGGGACAGATTTGTATCTTTATTGTAATACTCAAGGCTGAAGATATCCGAGGAGATTCGAGAAATGTCAATAAATCTATCAGGCAATGTTTCCAAGACACACTCAGGAGAAGAAGTGTAAATCATCAATCTAATTGTCAAATTGAATTGGATAAACAATAAACTTTGAAAGCTTTTTTTACCTTCAAGTTCTCCTTTTGAGCTTCATAGTTTTCGGATTTACAAAAGATGTGTGATTCTGTAAAACTACAAATTGGTTGCGACCTAATTGCACAGGTAGTGCCAAAATCCATTAACAAACTTTCAATCTTTGGGACAAAGAACTACACAAAATTACAGGTAAATGAAGTGTGACAGGATCCACATGCGTCTCTCTGTGAGTGCAGTGATGCCACCATCATTCTATCAGTTATTGTGGCAAAATATTGGTATATTTGTGTGAAAGCTAAACATCACTTCCATTTACTGTAGTATTGTGAATTGCCAAATATTTTAAACCAGTATCAAATGCTGTTTTCATTATGGTTTCAAATTACTTCAAACTGGTCAAACTTGGTCAAATCACACTCTTTTTGTAACCTCTATCTAGTTTTCTGTATAGGATAATACCCGAGCATGAAGTGATTATTAGCTCAGAAACACCGAGGCGTAGCCGAGGTGTTTGTGGCTAATAATCACTGAAGGCAAGGTTGTATTATCTATTATAAAGACTTTTAAGGCAATGCTCATTCATTCACAAAAATAATCTTTGCGACAATGAATAGAGCATTGCCTTAAAAGTCTTTATTGGTAAATACTTTATGGTTTGATTATGGGCTCCCATGCCAGCAGTTGGATACCCTGTTTCTTTTCGAAGCATATTTATATTTTTGGTCAAATTTGTAAAACTTAGCTTTTGTTAATAAAGTAAAAATTAAGCTATAAATTTTAATCCTAGTTAAAAACAATTTATGAAAAATGGTACAACTTTTCGACTGTTTAAATTTGTCTCTGTGTGTCTTTGCTTGCCATGTGATTAGCTACCTCGGCCTGTAAACGTGAGGCACAACTAGATGGGCTCAAAATGACCTCCATGCATTACCAGTTCCGAAAGTAAAACAACTTCAAAGCTGGTGAAATCCCAAAGTTCCATGTTTTATTATTTGGGGAAGAGGTTTGGATTGTGGTCCTTAGTTCACAACTGTTAAAATCCCAAAGTTGTATATTTTTGGGGATGGTGTGGGGTGGCGGTAGGGACCATAATCAGTCATACTCAGAGAAAGGAGTGTATAAGTTTCAGGGGGGGGGCCGAACCCCTGTTACACAAATAAAACGAGTTTGTCACTTCTCTGCGTTTTTAATCTGATATCGTACGTCATGTCCTCGTTCAAGCAATTCTACTGAAAGAAAATGTCGTTAATTGAAAAGTTGTGGAAGTGCGTATTAAGTAGGAGGAATCCCTTACCTGAGACACATTGCAGAAAAGGATGGAACGTGACTACTTTATAGATATGAAGCTGCCTGACTTTGGGAAGTAAATATTTGTAATAAAAACTCAAGGAAAAGATACATAGAACAATGATTCTTTGAACATGAGAAAAATATGTAATTTCTGTCCAATATTCGTTGCTCTTTCAGGTGAGATTCAACTAGTTTCCCTTAAGTTTAAATTTGTCGTGTTCAAAGCCAATGCGAGATTTTTGTGTTTAACAATGTCTTGAAAAAGTGGTAGAAAAAACATCGCTGTGTATTCTTCTTCACTGTAAATAATCTACCAATAAAAACCTGAAGTTACTCCTCTTTGATCAAAACATAATTACAGGTTCAAGAAGACTGTAGTTGTACAGTTCGAAACACAATGGGAACAGCATCATAATCAGAATAAGACCCATGGACTTCACTTCATTATTAATCCAGCTAGAGAAGTAGTATGAGACTTGACAGCTTTATTACCACCTGCCACACTTGTAGCCACTACATCACCAGTTTACCCAAAATTGCAAAATAGTAATTGATACTTCAGCCTGTCCCTGTTGCAGAGAAAGTAAAGACTTCTCCCTAGCAATTAATTTTTACACACAGAAGGAAGACGTGGGTAGTAAATTTTCACAGTCCAGTACAATTTTGAGCTTTGTATTGAACTTCTCACTTTCTTTGGAAACTTCATATTGCTGTGACGAGAGAACTATGTAATGTTGTGGTGTGTTTGAATGGATTTTAATGATATTATTAAATCTTTTTAATTCCTTTCTTTCAAGAATTCTATTTGATTTTGCTTAATTTGATGAGTGATATCATTGGGACAGAAGCTTTCTTTTCTGCTAATATGTCAGGGACAAAGCATTCCAGCCGGATTTTTGCTCTGAAGTAAGTATTTATAGAAAACTTGTGTAATCAGAAAACTGTCACCATTCAGGAAGGAATGGCTTGCTGAGGTCGCATCAAGTTAGTGAGTGCTATTTTTGTTATCATTCCATTAGTTTTCAGGTGGGTGACTTTTTCAGACTTTTTGTTACAGAACTCAAGATTTCAAATTAATCTATTTCGCCACCGGAAATACATTAATGTTTTAATTACAAGAATAGTGTATCTACTAAATTTCTATCTCAAACATTGTATCAATCAAGATTTCCCTATTTATACAAAGGTTTACACAGGAAAGAGCAAAATAAATTCAGCAAATTTGCCTCCAGTGGGGATGGAACCCAGAACCTCTTGTGATGTACTCTGATGCCTTCCTGACTGTGCATACTTTGTCAAAAAACCTAACCTTCCATTGGAATCGCTTGAGTGAAAAATTTCACTTCAAATACTCCACATCATAGCAAACTTGTTCTCAGTCACCAGCGTTGAATTTATTTGCATGCTGAAAAATTATTCGTAAACTTGACAAGTGGGTTCTCGTAGACTTTAATGCATTAGAGGTATCCAATTGATAATTTGGGGGACTAAACATGCGCGTTTAAGATGTCCAGGACCTTAGAATCGTTGCATGACAGACTGATTACTTGTGCAATGGTTCTAGTAAGTTCCAGGTATAAAAGTGGCACATAAAGATTATTTACTTGTAACCTAGGAGATGTTAATAACTTAATATCTGTTGATTCCGGTTTTTCTTTTTGATTTTTCATTGTGATTGTGAGAAGTCATTTCTACCGGACAAGAAAATTGGCACAGTTAATGCCAACCGTTGACAGGCCGAGCCAAATTGTGTGCAAAGCCTACTTCGAAATGTATCCAATTTCTGCAACTGAAATTCTCAGATTTTAATGAACATTTGCCATTGAGACATTCCTTGTTATAATTGCACGACAGCATCTGTACTGGTATAAATTCAATGGACAATCTGTGACTACTTAACGTCACAGACTGATTCGAACTTTCATGATAACACTCAGCAGCAGCTCAGTCTGACAAATTTAAAGGCACGAAATAATAGATAATGATAATGATGATTTTTAACGTCATTACTGTTCAGAAATCAGTTGCAAATTAGAGACTTACGGAACCTAGATATTTCTGGTACTTTGCAAGCCAAACCAAACGCGTTTCACGGTCATAAGAGGAAAGTCCTTTAAATAATTGCCTCATTCACTAGTGTGTGTGGCAGGCCAGTTGAGAGTGCAGATAGTGGAGGCAATTGCAATTACATGTAACATTGGAATACGTTACATATTCACATATTTGGGGTATCAACAAAAAGGCCATTAAAGATTTACCACCCTGTGTCTTCTTGGGTGGAACCAATTCAGACAATGGTCTAGGGATGACAGCATGAGGAGTGAACAGAGCAAAAACAGGACTTTTCCCATAGAAATACAATGCAAAAGATCCTGTTTAGCATAAATCTGTGTCATACACTGTCATTCTGTTGCCACAGTCTGTTTTATGATGCCCAGGAGGCTCAGATATGGTTTGTCTTTTATATGGTCAAGATCAGTAAAGACCTGTCTCTCCCCAGAGATTTTCAGTCTTTTCAAGTAGTATGGTCCACTGAACTTGTAGTCAGTATTAAGAAGCATAGTCAGGGGAAAGCATGCATCTCTGAACTCCAACAAATAAGGAAAATTTCATTACAAATCCAGGTAAATGACAGTTTTTCTATCTAATTGTAATTTTTAAAGGTTAATCTCTTAACATTTGGTTAAATTACTGTTATAAATCCAATTTTTAGTCAATTTCACAAATCTTGGTTTAAATGCTATGTATTCATGCTGTGTCATTCCTGTCTCTTGATTTTGGTCTTTTTGCATTAGATATTCATTGCTTATTGTAATATTGTGTTTTTCTGGTTATTTGAGTCATGTTTTGGGGTCTCCTTCATTAGCTGTACTCCAGGGACTCCACTTGGTATTACTGTGTCAGGGTGGAAACTGGTCTCTGGGTAGGTAGGAAATTGGTCTCTTTTATGCATTTTCATATGTAATTACAGTGATATCAGTAACAAATAAGTCAAATAATAACCAGAAATTTAGTCACTCTTGACAGGAAAGACTGAATTTTGGCTTTAAAGATGGTTATTCAGGTGTATGAGTGTGTGGTATGTGTCTGAGTATGTGTGTCTTTTATCTAAATAGGGATGCATTGGTTAAATTACAGTACTTTCTTTTGTTTCAGTTTTTAGGTAATTCCTGAGGGGTGGGCAAAATTGTGGGTATTTCAACTTAGTTCATGTCATGTCATAGTTTTGGCTCAGTAACTGTTAAACCATTATGGTAATTCATTAGTTTCTTGTTCTGTTCACATCTTATTGGTACCAGTTTCAATCCAGGAGAACTTGGATGCCTGTAAATTGGTCCCAATAGTATTTCATCATGATATGTACAGGCAGGTTGCCTAGCATTTATATGGAGCAGCAAACAAGAAGATGTCATCTCCAGTCCATCAAAGTCATGCCTCATTGACCAGTGTGAACTTTGTCAGTGCATGACCTTTCTGTGTTTGGAGACTAGTCTGCTAATGCAGAGAAGTCATGACACCTTATGCTCAGACATTCTGCCAAAGACTGGTGTCTGGAATCAGTACTGCCACTACTGATTCCATGCATTGCTTCATTGCCTGGCCCGCAACCAGGAAAGGCCCTCTGGCGTGGTTACATACACTGTGGGCAGTATGCCTCGTACGGTTTCCCGCAGGTTGCATTATTGTACAAGGATATACAAGTACAAATTTTCTGAATTTTTTCGAATATTATGCTAATTTTTTTTCCAAACAGATGTGTAATCAACAATTTAATTCTGAATGGAGTGATACTTACAATAATATTGTCAAAACAGTAGTAAAAACTTGTTCCATCACATTTAGGAAGAATGCTTAGAGATTTACCTGAGGACAATTTCTGGTCAGCATAATGCAACCAAATGAGTGCATCTTCATACATTTCATTAGTCCACGCTGTCGATCCGATCAAAAATAAATCCTCATGATTTAACGAACTTGAAGTTGTTGTCAAAAGACGTCCAGATATTAAGGTTGACATATCCAGTTCGTAAACCTTTTGGATGTGTACAAGTGCAAGACAGGCTCTGTGCAAGTCCTCCACAAAATATTCCCTTTGACTTGTATCTACAAATGAATCACCAGAAGTTCAGTAGTATTTTAGACCCAACTTTGGATAAAAAATAATTTTAACTCTGTCAAGCCATTTCAATTTTAAGCCCTTAATTGAAATGAGAAGGGATGAGTTGGAGTAGCGTCCATTGATTTGCTCCTTCAGATTATATATGTAAATGGATTTTCAAGATTTTTGACTTCTAAATGAGAATAGCTTTTTTATCCTTCTGTGTGTTTTATTCTGACTTTGAATTATAATATGTAAATCTAACAATTAAAAAGGCTTTTAACCTACCGTTTTGATTCATAACTTGTAACTTCTGATGATGAAAAATTTCAATTGGATTGTGAAGTTGATAATTAAATGTAGGAGATTCGATTTTGATTCTGAAATTAATTTTGACATTTACATTACATTACGGCTAATCTGGAACAAGTGGTAAGCGGACAATGCTTTTCTCACGGTTGAAGATACCTGAAATGTTGCACATTTCAAAAACTTTGAATCAATGAGTATGAAATCATGAGTATGAAGTCATTGATTCCATTTGAATTCAACCAGTGTTTCTCAATCCAGCGCGCACGATCAATTGCTCTGCAGGTACAAATTTTGTCTCCTTATTCCTCCTTCTATTCATCAGATATTGAACTACATTACAAGGAGATTCGGGGGGGGGGGAGCGGAGAGCTCCACCTTAGATTTGAAAGACCACTCACTCTTTGCTGATGTAGCGTCTACTTATTTCTATTCTTGTTCAGTAACTCAAAAAGTTAATTAAAGTCACGCATGCAATAAATACTGTGCACAAACGTACCTGTTTCCCAATGAATCTATCACAGATGTATTGCCTGAAAAATTGTAGTTATGAAGGTAATAAGCTCTCCGCAGTAAGCTTAGTGCTACTAATTTAATTCCAAATGTTATCACATAAGACGCGAGCCTTCTTCTTGTTTCCTTTTCCATGGCGCTTACAGTTTTCTGAAGGCAGAAGTTGAGGACTCCCTTCTGTGAACGATTCCACAAATGATGCATACATTTCATCGTGTTCACTTTTTAGACGAAAGCTAATTATGAAGTAAACAATAAGCTTCCATATCAATTTCAAATGTCACTGATTTAATTTGGAACCTGTATTGTCCAGACGCCTTCTATTATTGTTGTCCTTGCAAAAATGTGGTTCATTAGTGAATATAGAAGTCTTTGTCCAGGTTTCAATGCAACTGACACCATTACATTCGAGTTTTTCTATAATTCATAATTTCCTGCCAAATCATGGAAGAATCCTGCCAGCATTGACATTATACGGTTGCGACCCATTGAATGTCAATACTGGCAGGATCCTGTCAGGATTTTGCAGAAAATGACGAATAATAAAAAAAAACTCAATTCCATTCCTTACAAACATTCACAGCATTAGTGATGAAATTTAATTAAACGTTTGTTTTTCTGGACAATCGATTGAAACTGTGATACAAGTCTCTGGTCGTTGCCCGCAAAAATGTACCAGTCACGTCTATCCTTACTTATTTAACACTGGGTTCATGAAAAGACGACCTTTCCTGATTGGTTCACGAGAAATCATGTGGATAACCCGTTCGTGCTTGTCATCTGAAGTAGTGTAGTTGTGTGATACGTTTCTAATCCAGCCAAAAAATTCCTCTTTGACCAATCACGTGGAATCTACTTCTGCATCTGTCTGATTGTATTTGCGTTTCACTAAGATTTAATTAAAGTTTTCATTAATGTGAACTAAATATATACACACATAAAGTTTTAATCAAAATTCCAAAATCCATTCAATCTGCAGTTAGCAAAGTACAAACGTGGTTTTCTTTTTATTGTTTTCTGATATTAAACACTTCACAGTAAGTTTACTGAGCTCGATACTTGGTTATAAAATGGTGTAATATTCACGTGAAAGAAGGGAATATTTGCACGAACGGCCATAGTAATTAGATCTATCACTCACAGGTGGAATTCAAATCCAAATAACAATTGCCGAGCCTGTAGCCAAAATAGATATATAATCCTTATTACTGTCTCTTTGTACATCCAGTGAATCATTTGAAAGTGACACAAGGAATTGCATACTTGATTTTAACTGATATCTCTGAAATTAATTACCTGTGGCTCTGACAGTAGAATACATCACTGAAAGTTAAACTGAAAAGTTATATATTAATGAAGTATCAAGTAACTTCAGTAATGTTGAAGGTAATTACATGAATCGTATTCAAATGAGATTACTGAATTATGACTGGTTGTCTGGTTATTCCAATTGACTTGGAACAGCAAGAGAAAATGTGCAGTTTTTCACATGGTAAAATGTTGCGAAGAATTGAAATAAAGATAAATATTTAGAGCTTTTCTTTTGACTTTTTTCGTTTTAAAGCGAATTGGAATTTATCAAATTAGTCAAAGGTAAAAGTGACTACCAGTGTGATATTGTATTATCATTAGTATTTTCATTTTGAATATGACCTGTGAACCCTGAAGTAGACTTGCTTCAATTTGAATTCTTCCTGAAATGCTTCACCCCAGAAATAGTATACAAATCCCACTCATCAGTTCATATTACACTGCAAATTGTAGTTCATTTTCAGTCTGCAATTTCTGGTCTATATTTTCCCTTGTGGCAAAGTGGATGTCGCTTACAATTTCCAATTACGGTTCTGATACACGTAGAAAAACATGTAATGAGCTCCCTGGGGGTTAATTTGACATTCTAAGCAGCTAATTTGAGAAAATCTGTTCCTATTTGAAGTTGATAAATATGGAGCGCATTTGGAAAAATGTTTGGTAAAATTTTACGGAGATTGAAAATTCGGTGTGGTGGTGAATTTAGAAAATTCAAAAATATTATCATGCAAGTTCAATGTTGTGTTCAATGTTGTCACCCTTTAGGCCACTTTCACGTAAACATTTAATTGCTTGTTTCATCTTACAGTCGTACAAATTTTACTTCTCCTCTCCGCTTTTACTTGATAAGGTGGTTAAATACCATCAATGTACGAGTACATTTATATAACTCAAGCTAAGGATGACATTTTTTTAATCTATGATAAATTATTATTTAATTGTTTCACAAGTTGACGTTTTGGTGAGATGGGAGGCTTTTACTGCATCCATACGCTGCACATAAACAGACATCTGCACAAGTGCTGTAGGCTGCGCGAATGGGTGATACTGCTGCTGTTATCACAGTGTCACCAGAGAATGATATCATAGAGATGTGTAGCAGCTTACCACAAATCCCCTTATATAAGTAGTTGCCCATTCACTGGGTGCCTTGGCCTTTTGGCCCTGCAAAAGCAGACTTCAGTAGACTTCATGCTTCTTAGGTTTCTTACAACGAAGTTTTGGAGCCACTGTCAATTGTCCTCACAGTTAATGCTGTTAATACACACACTCTTGCGTTTTAAAGGGTATCTTTGGTTCACCTCTGGTGTCACACCTGTTCAGCGTCTTGACTATGAGGCAGTCCAGTAAAGTGATAGTCTTTCAGTAGACTCTTGTTAGAGTTTTTCGCAAAAGCACAAAGTTGTACATGTTTGCATTATTGCCAACTTTGTATTCCCATATTTGTGATTTTCTTCTTTATTTTCCCCAATTGATGTTAGTATTTGGGAAATTAGAAACCATTGGGTATGTAAGGATTATGTTTTACATGCTGTATTGGAATAGTTGGTTCTTATGACAGAGCTAAAACAAAGTTCAAAATGTTGGCATTCTTGTATTGTGGAGGAAAGAAGACTGAAATGACGCTCTTATATACGGAAGACCTGTCACGTGCTAACAGACACGCCAGCAATGAACTGGATATTTCGTTGATAAAAGAGAAACAAAATGAATTTTTTATGACATTTCATAAACCATTTCTGTGAATGCGTTGAAATAAGTGAGTTATGAAAAAGGGATTAAAAGTTACCTTTGTGGAACAACAAACTCAGTTTTTTGTAGTCTGCAAAAATCCAAATGAAGACGTTCACTGAATATTTTCTACAATTACTCGTAATGTAGTTAAATAAATTTCACTTTTTGAAGACTTTTGCAACAGAAAAATTACTTAATTAAGGATTTCATCAGCAAATAAATCTTAATTTTAGGCTTTAGTACATGTAATTTATTTTTGGCTCGTGATTTTTCTGGGAACGGGGGTTGAAAGAAGGTAGATCCTCATGGAGATTTATGCATAAGAGTGCAAAGTAAACATTGTTTTAGTACAAGAAAGTCCTCCTGGGGAAAGTCCTCCGCACGAGGCATAACGCCCGCAGCGTAGCCTGTCCTGGGGTACCCTTATCCTGGTCGGGTGGGGTACGGGGTTGAAAGATTGGAAAACGATTTCAAGTTTCCACTTATCAGCATTGTCTCCTCCTGCGTGAAAACGTAAGCGATGCGCCGCCCACGCGAAACCTGTTAATGGCATGTCAAACATTACCTTCCCCATCCTTCGGATGCGGGCGGTAACAAGCTCACAGGACGTTTGGGACCTAACAGCAGAGAATATCAAAGAGTGAAAATTTTCACTTTGGTGACTCGTTAAACCCTATGCAAGTTGAAATTGAATCGACCCTACATCAGATTGAACTGAATATTGGAAAAAAAGATGGACAAACTTGAAATTCTAGTTTGGGGGACGGAACCTTTTGTGATCATCTTTGATTGGCTACCATGTTGTCAGCCATCTTAGATGTCAACCATAATAAAAAATCACAAATGGTAGAGCCATGGCAACCATTTCTATTGTGTTTGGTACCATCCAGTAAGGCTGACAACATGTTGAAGATGAAGATTGACCCAAACTTTGGTTTTTGTTACAAGTCTCTATGTTGACTTAGCTGATCAAAGATGGTCACCAAAGGTCATCTGTAGCCAAACTGTAATTTTGAGTTTTTGAGAGTCTTCCAATGTTCATTTTATTCTCAACTTGCATGTTTACATGTCACTTTTGCATGGAATAATACTTGTCACCGGGGGTGGAAAAATTCTCAAAATATTTGGAAAAAAGCCGTAAGTAAACCAATAAGGTCGCGGATTTTGGGCACAAAGTGGCCATTCAAAATCTGAAGTCATCATTCGGTGTAGAATGGTTAAGGTACGGATGTTAATAACGTACCACAGATAACTTGAAAATTGAAAATATTGCATTAAAAAGTTCTTCCTACACAGGCATAATGTTATTTCTGATTTCAAGTTTCCACTAAACAACATCATCATCTTAATTTAGGTGAACAAATGAATTCTCCACCCAGTGATGAGTTCAGATTTAGAAATGTTGTCCTTGGAAACCAGAAATTAGAAAAAACAGCACAAATAGTCCTCCTGAGTGAAAACGCATGAGGCGTAGTGCAAGGTAATACGATATACGATTACCTTAACCATACCGTAGCAATAGCCACGAGAGGGTAAACCGCATTCTCCCTTAATAAAGGGCTATAAATATACACAAGCCGTAACCGCTG